>DF357367.1:0-24530 GCA_000787875.1 Solanum virginianum | reverse complement strand
GCCAACTCTGCCTTCTTTTCTAATCTAACACCCATAATAGATAATATTTTGCACACTTCATCAATAAATTATTGAGGATCTTCATCCACTTTAGACCCATAGAACTCTAATAGGTTCATCCTCATAAAGTCTCTTACCGTAGATGGTGGAGTAGGAGCATGAAGGGCTTGGGCCCCTTGGTTGATTTGATTAGATATGGCTTGAACTAGCATAGCAATAGCATCAGAGAACTCTTAATGAACCGGTTGCTCTTCGGGAGTGTAGACTCTTATGCCTCTTAGGATAGGAATGATCTAGCATAACAAAGAACATTTGTTAGAGGTGGACCTTTCCTTAACTTCTATAGCATGAGATAGATCAAGAAGAAGGGAAACATTTCCTAAAATGATTCATAGCCTCTTTCTCATAATTATGGTGCACTTCACAACCATGAATAAGACTCTAATCAATGCGGTGTGTATGATGCCAAGGACCGTTATAGTGCTCTGATACCAAGTTGTCACGACCCAAGGCTAGGGCCTAGATGAGACACAGTGAATGGTAGCCCAAACAAGCCTCTTAGCATATTATTTACACATCATTGGTCGCGAAATAAATTAAACAACATTAATAGAATAGAAATAAGGATAAAAGGGCTAAGGGAAGTCTTTCATAGTTTAAAACATCAAAGAGTCACAGCTTAAAGCATAATTATATAACTTGTCCAACAACACCTCTAGCATAGATTGGGCGGGGAACAAGATAACTTTATGGGCTAAACCACATAGTCATAAGCATATAAGCAAAGATAAGAGAGTCTATACATAGCATAGGATTGATAGTTATTGCCCTCAAAATTGAGGACTCACCAAACTTGCTTCAAGAGATAGTACTAGCCATGTGGAGGAGAAGGATGATCAAGAGGAGCTCCGGTTCCTACATAGTAACATTATATAAGCATAGAGTATGTGTTACTACATTTGACTATACTAAGTATATAGGATGCAATGCAGTAAGAGATAAGCAACATAATCAACATGCATAATCATAAGCAAGAGAATGACTTGTAGCAATGGATCATAGCAGTCAAGTCTGCAGTAAGAGATAAGCAACATAATCAACATGCATAATCATAAGCAAGAGATAGTATGTTAGCAACATGGAATGCATGATCAATGCTTCAAGTAAAATATTCTTATATGAAAATATAATACATGTGTAAGAAGAGATGAACATCATAGACCAAGCAACTTAATACATGGAATCCAAGGCCTAGCATCCCCTTGGAAGTGATTGAGGTATCTAACCCTCAATTGGTAGAATGGGCCTAACACCCCCCGAAAAAGTGGTCAGGGTATATGCCCCTCAACATGGTAGTATGGGCCTAGCACCCGCCTATAAGGTGGTAAAGGTATATACCCCTCAACAAGGTAGTACAGGCCTAGAACACCCCGACAAGGTGATTGAGGCATAGCACCACTCAACAAGGTGTGGTCAACTTGCAACACTATAGATATGTTTCAAGAAATCAACACATTTATACATTACTTTCTTCATTATAAAGTCATTTGACTCTTAGGCCATGCATTAGATCATCAATAACTCAAGAGCCCTAAACCGAACATTTTATCAAACAATTGGTGGATGTGTAATGCTACTTCAAAATCATGCAATTAAAAAGTGAAATCATGCAAGAAAATGTAATGTAAATCAGCCAACTAACACTTGGTAACACCCTCATCAATATACCTTGAAACTCTTTATCAAATCTAAAAATAGATCGTAGATTCATAGATCAAAATATTCTTCAATAGTCCACATTTCATGAAACCCCAACATAGTTTATAATCTAATTCATAGTAAGAATACCCATAAGTAAATCAATCTTGAAAATATGTAATTTACATAAAATGGAAGATTGCGCACCATGGGCGGAATGACCCAATGGTTGAAACCCACGTACCTTAACTTTGGAGAATTTCTTAATGATGATTCAGATGAGAACTTGAAACTTGAATGAAAGCCTTAAGATCTAGAATTAGTTTGGGACACTTGATTTTGAGTAAAATAATTGGCTAAGTGTTTGAGAGGGTTTTGGAGAATGTCTTGAATGATATGAGGTTAAAAAATGACTAAGTATAGGTGTTTTTATGCATAGGAAGACTTAAGCCCAAGACCCAAAGGACTTGGATCGAACAAGCGAAAACTTGCCAAAAAATAAATAAGTCCGCTCCCTGGCCGCGTCGCGCCAGGGGCGCGGATCGATTCTAGAAATCATTATTTTTGAAAAATTAAATTTTGATATGTTTGCTCTAAAATCAGTATTAGACCCACTGTCCACTCAATTTTGCCCCCTGATCAAGAATATGAAGTCATATTTTTGATATGATGCACGAATTTTAAGATATATAGAAATTATGATTATGAACATTTTTAGGCAGATTTTCGAGCACTTTTTGGGGCATTTCAAAAATGGGAGGACATAATATAAATGGCTGAGTTGTTGAGGTCAAAGTGTAGAAAAACATGGTTCAAGGATAAGTTTTAGTCACTACTTGCCTAAAATGTCATTCCAAAGCCCTATGAGCCTGCATTAAAAGCTTATAAAGTCCTAAAGTAATCCTAATCCAACTAGGTAACAATTTGGAGTATGAGTATATGGGGAAGCTTATACTATTAGTTATCATTCATAATTTTCATTTGTGGGAATGAGGTTACTTGTATAGTCCCTGAACTATGAATGCATTTTGAGTGAGATGGAGGGACTTTTTTTCTATAAGGGCATTTGGATGACATGATTGGCATATGACTTGTTCGGTGATTGTGCATTGTTGATACTCCTTTGCTTGTCAAAGTTGGATTATCAGATGCATGTGTCTTAGTTTGCTTGGTGGCTTTTCAATAAGATTTTCAAAATGAGAATTGGGTATCTTAGTTGGAATTGTATGATGTATATGCCATTAGGATAGTTGCTATGTGTTTCTTATTCTCTATCTAGATCGAGTCATCGCTTGAGAACAAGCAACAATTCTAACTTGAGGGTGTTTATGTACTGTCAAATTACAACACATTTGATGTCTAAAATATAGGATTTTGCACGTTCTTAATGCGGCTTTTTATGGTTTTTATGTGTTTTTGTATTGTTCTTGCAGAAAGTATAGGTTAGCATGACATACGAGCCACCTTACAAGTCGTAGCCCAAGCTACGAATTATAGTGTGCCCTCGTAGCAAGAAACAGTGTTCAAAAATTATGAATTTACAAAGTAAAGGTCAGCTATATGAGGCTAACCTATAAGTCGTATGTCTCACTGCTACTCGTAGGAGGAGGCCTCATAGCCAGAAACAATGTTGCAAAAATTTGGACCAAGAACTGCAACTAAGGACTATGAGAAGGCACTATGAGTCATAGATCAGACCATGACTTGTAGCAATGGATCATAGCAGTCAAGTCTAAAATGAAAAGTGCTGATTAAAAAGGCCTGAATATGACTCGTATGTCACCCTACGAGTCATAACTGCGAACTGTATCTGCTGTCAGCTATATTTTCTATTTTATTTTTAAGGTCTTTTTGTAAAAAAAATAGTAAAAATTGTTAATGATAGGATTTTTTTGAAGGGAAACCCGACATTTTACAGAGTCTACTACACTTTGAATATTCTTAGAGGACTTTTCTTGGGTTTAGTGTAGATTTTAGTATTTTAATTTTTATAGGGAAAAAACCTATGCCAAAGGTTCCCCAATCCTTTGGATGGTCATAGGTTGAGCTGCATACCCTCAAGCTTTATTATACATAGGAAATAAATAAGTACAAATGGAGAAGGACATAAACCTTACCTCCAAGCTAAGGTTGTTCATAAATCGGCCAACCTACTAAGGTCGTCCAATTTATCCCCAAAACTAAAGATAGCAAATTTAGAAAAATACCTATAGAGAGGACTCCTGTCAATACAAACCAACTAAGAAAGCATGAAAATAAGGGAGACTCACCCCTTACATAGTAAAAGAAGAGACATCCTATAATTAATCCTAGATAAAAAAAAGAGCAATTCTAGAATCATTATAGACATAAAAGAAACCAAGAGAAATCTTGGTCAAGAATAATTTAGTAACAACCACACTAAGGTGGCTCTTTGATCTTTATCAACTTTTTTCTTCTAAAATTCTTCATTTCCAGCATGTCAAGCACATAGTATGCTCTAGCATCTTTTTGAAACTGCTGGGGATCAAAATAAACCTGAACAGATGTGATGGAGTGACTAAACTTGGCCATAGTATCTGCAACAAAGTTTTCTTCCCTATATGTGTGTTTACATTGAAAATCTTGAAGCAGAGATATTTATGCCCTTAACCTGGAAAGAGTTTGAGTAATCTTCCAAGGAGGTACAACCTGTTTTATTACCCATCTGCATAGAAACTTAGAATCCACTTCAAGGATTACTTTATCATATCTTAGATTAAGACACCAATCTATTCCAAATAGAGCAACTTCCATTTTAACTTGGTTATTGGAGCCCTCTCCCAATGGAGTAGCATAAGAAACAAAGAGATGGCCCCTCTTATTTCTAGCAATGCCTCCATCACCAATAATTCTAGGATTCTATAGAGAACTCCCATCAAAATTCAACATCACCCATTGACTTGGAGGTTAACGCCACTGCAAAGGAATGATCTTGACCTCATGTATATAATTTTCAATAAGCAAAACCATTTCCTTAAAGCTATAAGGCCAGCGTATGTGAGGAAAAGTTCTGAGTAATAAATTAGTGTCTCTGTTCACTAAGTATTTCACCCTTGCCAAATTGGAGAGTTTGCCAGCATACTTACTACTACATCTGTTCTTTCACAAGTTCCAACACACAAAATAGTGACATCATGCAAATGAACTCAGTGTCTTTTATTTCTATACTCAGTATCCCACCATCTCAGAATGAAGTCATGGAACAAGATATTGGAGTAGTTTATCCCATAAATACCAGCAAAAAATTTCCAAACATTATAAGAAATGTCACCAGTGAGGAAAATATGATCAACTATATCCATACTATCACAACAGTAACACTCATGTGGTTCATATCCAAAATTAATAAACTTTTCATTTGTTGGCAATTTCCTTCTAGTTGCTCTTCATAACAGAAAACAACATTTAAAAGGAATATTTTTTTCCAGATGTATTTGTTCATCTTGGTTTAAGGTCTTCTTTCCTTGATGATATTCCAACCAAAAGCAATACAAAAATTCCCATCAACATTGAGACTCCACTTAGGTACATCAGGTCCCCTCTCAAGGTGTTGCAACTAGATGGCTAGAATGGTAGGAAAAAATTAAGAGGGTGCCAGATTAGTGATCAGCTGCACATCCCATTTCCCATCATGCATCAATTGATAAAATGAAGAATTATTGAACTTATTACTCATATTGCTATACTTAGCAAGAGGTCTCACCCCCAGCCAATCATCCCACAAAAAGAATAGGACCCTAAATTAAGCTTCCATTGAATATTAGGTTCAAGCTGCACTTTGTTCTGCATCATATGCCTCCATACAATCAATTCACTTGTGCCCCAATTTTTTCTCACTAGATTAGGCCTCTAACAATACTTTGCTCTCAAAAAGGCACCCCAAAAAGTAGTCTTACATCTAAATATCCACCAATGTTTGTATTGAAAGGCTTTGCAAACATCAAAAACCTGTGTCACGCCAATACCAGCCTCCTCATAGGGAGAAATTATGTTTTTCCAAGAGGACCAATGATATTTCTTCTTACCCTCAAACCAGCCTCAAAAGAAATCTACCATTAATCCTTGAATCTAGTTGATAATAGTTCAAAGTGGGGAGATGGCTAACAATAAGTGAATTGGAAGGGATTGCAACACATGCTTAATGAGAGTGGCCTTACCCCCAAAGCTAAAAATTCTTGACTGCCAACCAAAAATTCTAGAAACAATTTTAGAGACCATATCTGAGAAATAGATAACTCTTTGTCTACCAATGTAAATAGGGCATCCCAAGTAAGTGAATGGTTCAGACTGTTTCTCAAAACATGTGATTCTCTTTACTCTCTCAGTAGTGATCCTGAAAGTACATGGGGTAATAATGACATAGCTTTTGTTCTTATTGATGAGTTGACCAAACACATCTTCATAAGTAGACAACACACTCATTATTAATTCTAGGGATCTGCTCCTCCTAGAAGTAAAAATAATAGTGTCATCTACAAAGCTCAAATGATTGATCTTTAGTCCTCTCTTTTCTATGTAAAAGCCATGAAAATTAGGATTCTAATGCAAACCATGAAGCAATCTAGATGTGATCTCAGGACCAATGATAAAGAGAGCAAGGGATAATGGATCACCTTGTTTAAGACCTCTGGTGGAGTGAAAGAAACCATATCTAGCCCTATTAATAATAATAATGGAATACTAGATATTAGACATAATTCTCCACACCATATCTATAAACCTCTTACCAAATCCCATCTTCCTCATAATAATACAAATGTAGGACCAGGACACTCTTTCAAAGGCTTTAGCCATGTCAAGCTTCAAAACTACATTACTTCCTGTGATAGGCTTTTTGATCTGATGAATTATTTCCTATGCTAACATGATGTTCTTTGAGATACTTCTCCCTTTAACAAAACCTGACTGATTTACTGATATCACCTCAGGAAGGATAGGGGCCAATCTAAGATATCATAGTTTAGAGATAATATTATTGACAAAATTACTTAAACTGATAGGTCTAAATTTTATAAGCTTTGAAGGATTACTGTCTTAGGAAGCAATACCAAGCAAGCATGGGTGAAGTACTTAGGCAAAAACTAACCACAGAAGAATGCATGGACCACAACTAGTAGGCCATGGTTAATGATGTTCCAACAAGCTTGGAAGAACCAACCATTCATCCTATTTGGTCCAAAAGCTGAGTGAGGACTTAGAGAGAACACAACATTCTTTAGTTCATCCATGTTTGGCATTTGCTAGAGCATATCATTCTGACACTTAGTGATCATACTAGGAATATATTCTAACATATCTTCATTGATAGGAATGTCAACACCTGTGAAAATATGTTGAAAATGAATAATAGCTGCATCAGCAATCTGCTCATCCCCATAAACCCACTCCCCATCCTCATTTTGCACTTTTTGGATGAATAACTTTCTCCTTTTACTCCTCAAGAGTGCATGGAAATACTTATTGTTGACATCCCCTTCCTTAAACCAATGCAACTGAGCCTTCTGCTTCATTATAGACTCCTCCATTTTCATAAATCTTATATACTTAACATTAAGTTTTGGAAGGTTGGATCTGTTGGTCTCATTGTTCTGCACAATCAATTCCTTTTTTGCATTTCTAACTTTCTCTTCATGATCTTTCACTTTAGCATTGATGTTTCCAAAAGCATTTCTAGACCATCTGCTGAAGGTATTAGAGAGCCTCTGTAGTTTTTGATGGATTGTCCACATGACATCCCCATCTATAGGCCTTTCCCAATAATTCTTTACAATTTCTAGAAAACTCTGGTTGATCAACCCAAAAATTTAAGAACTTGAAATATTTGGTAATATTATTAGACCTTGTAGATATCTCTATTAATAAAGGGTAATGGTCTGAACCCATAATAGATAGATGAGTAATAGTAGTAAGAAGCATGATCTCCAACCATTTGTCATTCACCATAGCTCTATCAAGTCTCTTCAAGATTCTGAATAGAGGACCTCTGTTATTACACCAGGTGAACTTTTGCCCAGTAAAACCAATATTTGTAAGTCCACAACCTATTATAACTCTAACAAACTCCAAGATTTTTTTCATATTACAAGGTATTCCACTTTGTTTTTCATCAGTAGTTGTGATGACATTAAAATCACCCACAATACACCAAGGCTAATCTAAATAACTATTGGAAATATTTACCATCATATCCCACAAAGGTTTGCTTAATAAATCCTTGTATTTGGCATAAACAAAGGTAGTAACGTACTTTTGAGAAAGTTAAGAGTTTTGAATCTCATATGTAACCTGCTGCTCATCATTTTCTATCACCTTGCAGTTCACATCCTGATCCCAAAACACCTAAATCTTCCCATTAGTGTTGCAAGTAGCCTAATCCATAGCTAAGAGGTTCCTATAGTTTTGTAGGTAAAAATTATTAATAAATAATTCCAAGATAACAATCATGGAGAGATGGTGAATAACTTTGAGAGACTAAATCCTTTCTAAAGCACCTTAGGTATTAATACCCCTAGCATTCCAAATGATAGGACTAATCATTAGAAAGATTTGGATGTGAAAAGCCTAGTGTTGGGCCTAGCTGCAGTGACAAGATGTTTGCTACTAATTTTTTTGGTCTGTTTATAACATGATGAATCCCTCTTGATTATAATCCCTACTACTTCAAAAGTTATTGAACCTCCTGTTTCAGATCTATCACATTGGAGGGACTGAATGCCATTATAAGCTATTCAAACATGGTATCATCCTCCACATTATCATCAGTGGGCATGTTATCAACATCCACCTTATCTTCTGAGTGAACCACAACATACTCATTGTTCTCATTCTAAGTACTACTAGGCAGAGAAGGATCAGTATTGAACTAGCATTATTGGTGTTACTGGTAGTGGGTCCCTACTCAAGGGAAGTATCAAAACATGGACCATAAATGGATCTTGAGGTCTAGAATCATCTCCCACATCCAAAAAAACATAAATTTTCCATATTCTAACTAGGGAAATAATTTCTTAAGCCTTCAATAGTTCCTTATGTGAAATAGCTCAAGTGATATCCTAACTAGAATGCAAATTTCCAGAACTAAGAAAATTATCCATGCGCATGCTATATTTAGGGGATGCTCCATGGCTGAGCACCCATGGTGAACCTGGTTCGAGGGCTTGTCTTCCCCCGCCGATGCCTCACCGGTTGTTGCAGTGTGATTGGCAATAGAAAAGAGTAGAGAATGTTTTAGAGAGAGAGTGTGTGTAGAGTGAGAGAGCATTTTAATTTTAAAAACCTATTTTTGGGGATTTGAAATTATGTGTACTCAACTTTTATTAATCCAAGCTTGTTGTGTCAACATCAAGGTGGTTTTGTTCTTCATTGTCCTTGGGTAATCTCTATACTATATTTATTCTAATAATTGTTTGTGAGTTTGCCCTATCCATGAGTAGCTAAGCACCCATAATTTGGGGTTGTGGGAACCATGAGGAGTTAACTTGAAATAACCAGGATTTTGCGAATTTATTTGATTAGGTATTTGCATGTATTGTCTATTTCCTTTCATTTTGTATGTTGTTTTGTGGTGGACAATATCAAACTCTGCCTACTATCATGATCCCAACCAAGGTAGTGACGAATAAGAAAAGGGAAGTAGATGATAGGATTTGATTGATGTGTTCTTGTCTAATCAACCAAACTTGACTAAAAGTAAGTTGACTAGGACAATGGGTAACGGTTAGTTGGCACACTATGGTTGCCGACCAAGCACCATGGTGAAATTCGACCTTCACCTTCAGAAAAGGGTTGGAAGAACATAAGTTATCGTCCTACATGCGATGTCTCAATTAAAGTTATGTTATCTGGGGTATTTGGGTTAACAAATGATGGGGAACACAATTCCCAAGATATCCCTGAAAGTGATTGTCTTCTCATTGTAGTAGTATAGTATTTTTATTTGTTCTTCACTTTGAAATTGCAAATCCCCCTCCATTTTAGAGAATATAGCTTATTGATACATAAAATGATTATTAGTGAATCAACATAGCCAACCCCGTATTCCCTGTGGATTCGACCCTAACCTCTAGTTAGGTTTATACTTAATCGCGATCACTTTACTGTTGGAGCATAATATCATCTCACTATTAGAGGTCAAGTATGTTTAAGAGCTATTGATCTTATGATTCTATATTCATTACAAGTTACTAAAGATATGATTATTTTAAGTATTCTATGGGATTAGACTTAACACCGATGGATTGGATGTCGGCATGGACTATCTTCAAGTGTCATACTCCTTTCCTCAAGCAATGTGCAAAAATAGGATTATGTTATATCCTTGCTATACTAGTGGATCCATTTAGTACATTTTATCATGAAATCCACCCCAAAATGGGATGGATTCCTGTAAGGGGGTTTACTTCTCCGAAATGGGATGGACTCCCATCAGGTGAAGTATGGTTTACCTTGGCAAGTAGACCATCTCTTTACCGATGAGGGGTAATCATTGGGATTCTGAGTTATAGCTCACATGGTCTTATTCTTTGTCAGTTGAGGTCTCTTCCCACACATGTATTATGTCATATGCAAGATGAATAATTTGCAAGCATGTTTTACTTCAAGCATTGATCATGCAGGCCATATTGAGATTATGCTATCTATTGACTATATCAACTTATGTCTTTTTGTATTGAATCCTACATACTTAGCATATTGAAATGTACTAATGCATACTTTATGACTACATGGTATCACCATGTAAGGACCAGAGCCCCTCATGATCATCCTTCACGTGGCTAGTGAGATACTTCAAAGACAAGCCTGGTGACTCCTCAAGTTCGAGAAAACTATCCAATTTTATCTTGTTATTTCTAAGGCTTCTTTATGTTGAACATTTGATATTATGAGAGTGAGCTCAAAATGTATCTTAGACGCTACTCCATTTTAAGTTTAGAGGTGTATGTTCGATATTATGATGTTATTATCTTATAGCTTGGCTTTTGTGCTTTGTTTATATTCAAGACTTTTCTAAGACCCACTTCCCATTTTATATATCTCTTGTTATTATTTACTTTGCTTCTGCAACCAAGAATATATGATTGATATGCTAAGAGGCTTGTTTGGTTCCATTTAGGTTCTCATTCATCATGTCACGTCTAGGCCCTAAGCTTGGGTCATGACATAATCCCACGGAATACTTGACATAATCATAAAATTAATCATAACTTGAATGACATGTAAAAACATGATAACATGACATGAGTAGCTCTCATTCAAATACTTGACCCCTATACGTGGGCATATACTTTATACTAGAGGGTAAAAATATTTTATGGACTTGACTCTTTCTAGTAGGCATTGCATTTCACATGAGGGTTGAGATCATAATATTCTTGTCCCCTTCTAGTGACCTTTAGTTTGTACGTAAGCATAAAATAGTTATCTTGCTTAACCCCTTCATGTAGATATTACTCACTCACAAGAGGGTAGAATATACTATAAGGTCTCAACGTCTTACTTATAAATCATTAAAACTTTTCATGAGTTCAATGCATGCTTAGGAGCCCATAATTGATCATATCATGGTTGTCTTGCAAAACATGCAATAGTATTTCCTCAACATAATAATCCTTGTCATGTAAATTTAGTCAAACATGGTGGGTATATGTATATATGCTTAAAATCATGCAATTTAAGAGTATAAGACAAGAGAGGAGTAAAATCAATTCATTTGGAAATCATTCAAATTAACGCACCAAGATTATAGTAGGAACCCCAATTTTAGTGTCATGAAATCCATCTTAAATGTTCACAATCTTTCATAGTTCACATCATCCATAGCTTCAATATGTATAAATCATCTCATGTAATAAGCCTTTTAGATATTCATCCTTAATCAATCAATACTTGGAGAATCCAAACTCAAATCATGTTTATAATGCATAATAAAGTTTGTCCATAAAGTAATTAACCTTAAAAAAATGAAAAATGCTAAATGAGAAGGATTGGCTTCATGGGTGGAAGAATCCCCATGAAGCCCACATATCTTAATCTTGAAGTTTTCTTGAAGAAAGGCTTGAGGAGGACTTAAGGCTTGAATTGAGCTCTCGAAATCCAAAGCAAGTTCTTGAGATTCTTGAATTTTAATGGAATAGTTGATGATGTTTTGGAGAGGATTTGAGAGATTTTTGAGAGCTTTAGGTCTGAAAATTGCTAAGGATTAAGGCTTTCCCGTCGATATAGGCATTGGCTCATTACCCAATTTCCCTTAAGTAAAAATAAAAAATTAAGGAATCTGATAAACTAGCCCGTGATAAGTCCACGATTCGGACTTGTAACCGACTAGTACATTTTTGGAAAGTTCAATTTTCCCCTATTTTTTCCCAGGAATGGGTTTAGACCCTTTTTGCGTTACTGTGCGACAGGTTCGCGATGCAGATTGGTCGCAAACCCTTTCTATTTCAGCCCCTATAGTGAAAATAATTTCACTACAGGCCGTCTAAAAATTGAAGACCACCCTTTTCCTACACAATTTTGCCCCCTGAAAATGAATATTAAGTCAAATTTGTGAAATCATGCAGGAAATATCCAATAAATACACTATAGGGAACTTATCCAAGGCACATGAGAGGTGTTACAGTAAACACCCAAAATGCTCAAAGATCCATATCATAGACATTTATGTGATCACATTCTTTTCATAACCATACTATTATTAAAATCATATACATAAACATAATTGGGCTGAACCCGCTTCATCATCTTCTTAAAGTCTAATGCTATATTGTTTAAATGATATGAGATTAGCATGGGCAATATAGAATCAATCTAAAATTAACAATACAATATGAAATTCAAGTAAATCTATAAGTAATGTCCACATTCAGATCATAATTTAGATTACCCATGCTTAAATCAAACCTTAAAGGGACAACGCATATTCAAATCTTCATAATAATCATGCAATTCAACATATTAGGGCTTTAATCAATTTAAAATCAACAATAAAATATATCTCATATCTTAATTGAATTATATAAACAGTAATCTAAAAAATCCAAAGTTCAAGTAAGCTTAAATTCCAAAAATCAAGTGTAAAAGAGTTTAGGTCTTCTTGGTTAAACGGGACTAAGAATCAATCTCACATCCTTGCTTAGGAAGACGAATTTGAGAAGAATTTAGCTTGAAGTTGAAACCCCAATTGAATCCTAGCTTCAATCTTGAAGATGAGAGTTGGAGCGAATTTTGAGAGTTTGATTCTAGAAACTAAGTGTTAGCCTTGAATGAAGGGTTATAAAAATAGATAGAGGTTGTTTAGGAGTGTAAAGAGGGGTATAAAGGTCATAAAAAGCCTTGAGGATGGGCCAAAATATCAAAAATACCTCAATAAAATGAGCCATTTAATTTTATCTACAACTTACCATGAGTGGCTTCACAGGTCGTGCTTCACGGTCCGTGAAGGCACACTATCCCAGCCCAAATAGACCCTATGAAAAAGAACATAACTTCTTATTCCAAACTTGAAATTGGATGAAACTAGATGTGTTAGAAAGCTAATTCAAACAACTTCAATTTGGTAGATTATAGGGTACCCAGTTATTTTAGTGCTAAGAGATATAACCATTTATAGTTGACCCTTTTATTAGTTTATGTGAATTTAGCTTAAGCTTGAAGGTTTCATGGAAATCCTCCAATTAGAGATTGAAAAGAAGATTTGGAAAGCATTTGAGCATGTGAATGAGAAGCTAATTGTTGGAATAAAAACAAGTAGTAATGAAGAAGTATAATTGATTTAGGGGTTCCATAAGGCTTTAGCTTGGTAAAAATATTTTTTGAACCAAATTTCCAAGGACCATTAAGGTCATACAAAGTCGGGGTCCTTACAATGACTTATTCCAATTACGAACCTTATTTCCTTGTATGTCCTTTACATATCATCTACGCATGATTATATGATTTTAAGGTTCCATGAAAATGTTATTTGAAGCATGATTTAAAGATTTTCATGGTGCATACGTTGCACTTGCATATGATACATGTATTCCTTTCTTTAGAACTTGCTTTAGCAACATTCAGGGAGAAATATTCCTAAGGGAGGGAAATTGTAAGACCCTACCTATGAGAAGTATGAAAAGTGCAAGAAAAGAGTCCTGGAAATCTTTTGAGTGTTAGTTGTTATGAAGGTATCTATGTGTTATACATTTTTCTATGAGTTGTACATTCCACTCGTGGAATGTTGGCCAACATGATGAAATTTTAGATTTCTAGAATTCAATGGATGACTTATCAGATGGCCCGAAGAATGAACTATGAGCCATAAGTCATGTCGTGAAATATGAACCAAAGAAAAGTTTTTGAAAGTTTGAAATGTCATCAGACAAAACCCTTATCTACGGCCCTTAGAATGAGCCACGACTTGTAAACGAGATCTCATGGTCCTATCTAGTAAAATTTTAAAAGGATCAAATTTGACCTTTCCTATTGTCTCATACCTATACTATGTCATTTTGACCTTCAAAGGACCTCTTATCAACCATCATAACCCTAATTTACTCCATTACAAAATCCTCTAAGTCCTAAAATACTCCCAAGCTTTGAAAAATTTTCAAAGGGAAGGTGCAAGCTAGGGTTACGAGTTTCTCCTCATTTTTCTAAGATTTTTCCATCTCGTATCACCAAGGTATGTGGATCTTGATTATGGAGACCTTTTTTCCAGAAGCTCAACTATTCTTCTTCTCTTTTGTGATTTCTTAAGTTATGGCATTATATGATGATTTTATGAAACCCTTTTATATGATGCTAATACAAAGTATTTTATGTTGATATGACTTTTCATATGATTAAGCATTGAAAGCCATGAGGAATTTTATAGGTTTTTATGAAGGTTTGATGATCCCTAGTCAAGTTTTACTATGTGTTGATGGACTCTTTGAGTAATGAAACATGATCCTATTTTGTAACTCTCATGGCATTTACTCATGATTTGCATGATTTTAAAGTTTGTACATGAACCAATGTACATGAACCCACCATGACATGGTTAAAGTTGTAAATCTTGTTTCTATGAATGTGAAGGCCTTATGGAAAGTTATGTGAAATCATGAATGATAGGAATTAAAGGGCTATTATGTATGTTATGAAACAATGAATGTATTATGAAAGTTATTAAAATTAGGAAGCCCTATATTAATGTTAAGACGCTTTGGTTTTGATGAGATACTCTATGAAAATATTATGATGTTTTGCATGTCTTGGATATAGGTATGATTTGAGTATTCCTTGAGATTGTGACCTAGCACCGAGCGGATCTTTGTGGATAACCATTGTCCCATGATTATGTTGCCTTCATAGGATTGTGTATTAGCTAATGGATCATTATACCTTAAATTGTATGATTGACCAAAAAGGATGGTATTCTCATACGGCACATATGAATCAAATACCAAAAAGGATGGTTTCTCATAAGGTTGATATTATATGTATACCAAAAAGGGTGGTGTTCCCGTTAGGTGATTATAAAGCACTTTCTGAAATGATGGAGCTCTCATAAGGTGAGTGTTTGGTTTACCCTGGTAAAGTAGACTACTCCTAGTTCGGTGTGGAGTGAACATCGGGATTCCAAGTAGTAGCTCGCTTGGTCTTACATGCCAATTATGGTCCCTTCCCATATATATATGATATGTTGTATGAGTTGATGATTCCTCATGCATATTTGACCATGGCACTGAGCATGCATGACATATTGATCTTATAGTCATTGATTATGATTATATATATTGTTAATTATGGCTCAAGTTCTTTGTTGCATTTGCACCCCACATACCTAGTACATTCCAAGTAATTACACATACTTTTTTGCCTACATGACCTAACAATATAGGGACTAGAGTTCTTTTCCATTATCTTCCACGTGGCTAGCCAGCTCAACTGAAGAATTGCTAGTGGTGGATCCTCCACTCTGGGAACCACATCTATTTACTTTCATGCCATGTTTAGAACTTGTCTATTTTGGGATACTATCTTTTGAGGGTGAGCCCAGGAGATGTCTTGGCCCTACTATTCATGATTAGAGGTGTTATTGGATGTTGTTATGGCTATTATTATTGAGCTTGACTCGCTATGCTATGTAATTATTGAAAGTTCCCCCCTAGTCCTCATTCCCTTATGTGCTTGTTATATGATGATAGTGATGAGATAAAAGTCCCAAGTCCTTGTTCCCCCCATAGTGTGAGTTACACTTACCTGTCACTTGGATTTATTTGTTATGTGATCCATGCTTATCCTCTTCCATATAACATTCCCATAGCGTGAGTCCAAAGCCCCGTTCTCCTTAGAAATTATATACTACATTTTATTGCTCCTCTAGGCTTTCTCAAAACCAAGGATATGCTATGTATGTTTATAAGCCTTCTTTGGGAACCTCTTTGGGTTCTCATTCTCCATGTCATGTCTAGGCCCTTAGCCTGGGACATGAAAATAAATCCGTTTAACAAAGATGTCTATAAAGAGTGCTTCTTGAAAGCTAATATGCAAGTGTCATCAGAAAGGTATTTTAAAAGCTCACAATCTCTAATTATGCATGTTTTAAATCTTGAAACCTCCAATTATGCATTAAAATCTTCAAGTAATGACTAGCTGCTATCAGTCAAAGCAAATGCTCATAAAGGCTTACCAAGATGCAAAGCTATTCTCAAAAAAAGTATTCAAATGCCCTCACACCAAGAATGATTCCATGCTTTCGCAAATCACAAGTAATTTATTAATTTAGGAATCACACCAAATTCTCATACTCACCCAATAGAATAACATGCATGCTTCAACCTATATGAGTTCTTTTAAAGTTTTCAACATGGTTGATGGGAATGGTAGGGTAATACTTCTTCACACTGACTCCACCTTCTTGAAGTATTCACAATTCCTTATTTCTTTCACATTTTCTTTCCTAATTTTGAACATGAAGCCTCACCCAAACCCTTTTCTAGCAACTTTTAACTCATTAGGAATCTATTTATTGACAAATCCACATAACAAGCAACTGTATTTGTATAACATGATCTAAAAATATCTTTTATATCTG
Source organism: Solanum virginianum (assembly GCA_000787875.1). Classification (NCBI taxonomy): domain Eukaryota; kingdom Viridiplantae; phylum Streptophyta; class Magnoliopsida; order Solanales; family Solanaceae; genus Solanum; species Solanum virginianum. The sequence continues at coordinate 7,756 of DF357367.1, read as the reverse complement.
CATATCTATACATTTGTATATCTATATATCTTTATATTATATATCTATATATATATATGTGTGTGTGTGTGTGTGTGTGTATACATGGAAGATTATGTCTTTTAGCCAAATCAGCCATCGAGATGAAGTTCATGATTTTTCTCATCAATTTCTTTTTTTTTTCACTCCTCTATTCTTACCATACCTCCAATTTGGGTGTTCCTAAATTGATTTTCAATTACATTCCAATGCTTTAAGAAAGTTTTGGCGTGAGAAAGGGAGATATTGATTGAAAATAATTTAGGGATGAATGTTCATCTCTTTTTTGAAGAAAGGTTCAGGCTTAAATGGGACAAAAAGAGTTACAAACTTACAAGATGGCTACAACAAAGGCTTAACAAAAAGGTCACTTTCAAGAAGAATGCTTATGATCATTTTTTGCATTAACTATTATCACATTATTGTACCAACAAGGAAAGTTTTAAGTTTTCATAATGCACAAAATTTAAGTACACATCACTACTCATGGCACTCAAACACAATCATCAAACACAACTATGAAACACTAGCTTGAATGTAACAATCATTGCAAGTTTCATAATTTGATATTCAACAGGTCAACACAAGATGATAAAAACTTAGGCAAGGATAATGCAACTCAAATTGATCAATTTGAATGATCACCAACCACATATCTTATCAATAACATTCTTTGAGTAAAAATATTTGACATAATAGATATTAAAAAATTCTAGACAAGAATGTGTATTTCAACATGAAAATTAACACAACTTCAATACCAAAATAATGGAGAAAACCATTATATTAATAAACTAAAATAAGAAGTTTACTATATTATCATCAAGTTAAAATTACAAACCAAAAAGAAATTAATGTATTAAAGTCAAATTTACAACCCAAAATGGAATAAACATCTCTCTTCCCGTGAAAAATAGGTATTATCTTAAATGCCATAATAATAATATGAAAGTATAGCGAGTATAAGAATTTCCCTATAGAGCTAAGCATGACAAGAAGTCTGGCCCGTTGATGTAGTCTCATCCTAGGCATCAATACCTGACTCATCTATATCATTTGAGGCTAATTTAATGGGATACTCAATGGGTTTGGACCTACTAGAGCTAATCAAGGAAGGGTTAAGAAGGGAGACATCCATCGCTGCCTGCACAAGCAGCTCATCTAGGTCATCAAGCTCAATTTATAGGTCACATATATAAATGTTAGCATTTTGCTCGACTACTTCATGTAACTCCTCTTCATTAGTCTCAAAGGTCTCAAAATTAGCTCTGATAATAGGTTCAACAACTCCGATCATAGTAACAAAAGGAATAATAGCATAAATGCCTTTGGGGACCCAATATTAGTCCACGACATAGAAATATTAGTGGACTTCAATTCACCCACATCCTTTCTCAAACCAATAATATCAGGCCTCAAAACTGAATAAATCAACAACACCACTTTCATTTTTGCACACTTCTTAACAAGAGATATAAGATGTCTAATCTGTCTGCATATATTTGTAATATCTTCCCAGGACCTCTCATCTTCTCTCAAAGGGGAACAAGAGAAACCTCAATGGCATCCTCAATCATAAAAGGCATTGTAGTCTTTAACATGAAGAGTTGCATATCAGCCAAATGAGCAAGGTTGCCCATCCAATATAAAATTACTTAAGTCAAACAGGAAAAAGAAGTAATAGTATTAGTAGGAGGGGGAGTAGTAGCAGGTGTACCTAAGGTCTCAATAGTAGGATAAAAAAGAATAGACTTAGCCTCTAGAGACTCCATATCTATGATTGAGAAAGTGTTCACCGATGTTTTATTTTTCTACTTTGCCTCATCTTAGAGACACTCCACCTCTATCTTCCAAATATCAAAAGCTGAAGATAGATTATCTCAACATAGTCAACTTTGTCCCAGTTTCGTCGAGGGTTTAACCCCTATTTCGCCTTGAATTGGCCAAAATATGCAAAGTTTCTTACTTTTTGAAGAGGATTAGATCTAGTAACTGGGGGTTTAGATGACCGATATTGACCATCCCCATTTAGCTATTACAGTTTTTTTTATGATAGCTGGTTATATGTGTAGGACCAACAAGAGTATTGGTCATGGACTAAATGATATTTTAAATGGCCATAAAGATCCATTTATTGGTCAACCCCATAAAGACCTATATGAGATCATAATAATGTCATGACATGCTTAATTATCTCTTAACTTAGCTATGTCAGTCTATTTTTTCTTGTCTATAAATAAGACACCCTTTCTCATGGCCCATGCTATTCTCTAGAACTAATACAACAATTAGAATCCCGATGATACCCAACAAATCCTCTTAGTGTTCATTATATACACAAGGTAATTAGTATTGGTAATAATAAGAAGGAAAGTAATAGCAAAGTATTTAGCAAGATAATTTACACAATAACAAAATCAAGTAACTATAAAATAGATGGGTTTGTACCTAATATTTTGTCTAAGCATGACTCTTAATATAAATGGGGCATAGGACAAGCACTATCTTATCCATACCATGAAATTGTTGTAACAACCTTTAATTTAGGAGTCTAGATATGCAAAGAAAGTTGGATACAAAATGACCCAGGGCCAACTCACAAACCTAATTTATGATTTGTGGATAGGAGAATGACCCATAAGTCGGCCTCTTAAATATGAACTTCAGGAAAGGGAAAAAAATTCCAAGTGCAGGGTAACTCGCGTAGCCAATAATGGCCCATAAGATGTTTGAGGATTTATAGAAAGGGTTGTAGTTGAGAGTTTCAAACAAGAAGGAAATTTGGAGTTTCTAGAAGGAACCTACAATTAATAGCATAGTTTGTAGATCATTGTACAACTACGTATAAACCCTTTATGGATGAGATCTAGTAAAGTGAGAAAAATTTGCTAAGTGTGGAAGGCGTAAGTCAAAGGATGACCCGTAGTTTAGGTCAACAAATACATTTCTCAAGATTGGAAAAGGAGAATAGGATTGAAAAGACTATGGTCTATTGTTCAAACCACAAACCACAATCGGGCTTTTATAGATCTCTTTTGGCAGTTTTTATGAAGGATAGTTTTGTGATTTTTAACGATTCTAATCCTATACTATATTTTTTTTTGGATTCTAACGGACCTAAATCAGACCTTAAAGTTGTAGGACCCCCATTTATTCCCTCATTCTTCTATTCTCAAAATTCTATGGCAAAAGGAACTACATCGCAGAGAAGAAGAACAAGCTAAGTAGGCTAGGGTTTTGGGGGCTCTTTCTTCAGACAACAAATTTCTTCTTCCCAAGCTTATCAAGGTATATGAGTTAATTTGTGGGCTTCCTTTCACCCTCAAAGTCCTACATAATCTCTTGCACCTTTTCTTTAAGTTCCTTCAAATTAATATGCATGCTAATGATGATTTTATGCTATTAAATGGTGTCAACAATATATTATGATGTTTTACTAAGTACATACATGTATTTAAGTTATTGATGATGACCCCAATGATGATTATTATTAACAATCAAATATTGGTTGTTTTAGATGTTTTATATAACCATATTTTCATAATTTATGATGTTTTAACTTAAGAGCTAGCACCCCAAGTTTCAAGTTAATGTTTGCATGATCTATGATGATGACTAGGGCTCTAAAGAAGAGTTTTAAAGCTATGTTTTGTCAAAGATATAAGCATGTAGACAACTTCCCTAAAGATGTCTAAGAAGGTCCCCAAGATGAAATGACAATACTCATTTGGTAGTTCCCAAGTTCGAGATACTCCTAAGATTTGCTACTTATGATTCTAAGTTTCATAATTTGACTTAGAAATGTTTTAAAGATTCCATGAGATGACTTTTCACCTCATGACACATCGTGGTGGGGTTAAGTAAGGGAACCCTAGAAGTAACCCTTTTCCCTATTTAAATATATGCCACCATAAGAGCCCTTGTAGGCTAGGCTAGTGGATCTATGTAGGCCATTTATGTTATATAATAATTCATGCAAAGTGATAGAGTTCCACCGAGCAAGTGGTCCCCTATGCCAACAGAAAGGGTTATGTTAAATTCTATATTGTATTTCACATGATCTTATTTGTCGGTTATTTTCCACTCCTACAAGTTTATGACTCTATGATATGGTTCTATCAAATATGATATTTTATACATTGATTCTTATTCATTACGAGTATTATTCTTGTTCATACTTAAACTCATATCTATGTACTTTTAACGTCTCATATATATAGACATGTTTTACTTATGAATGATATTATTATAATTTCATGTTCATATTGCATCTCACATACTTAGTACATTCCAGAAGTATTAATATATATTTTTCCTACATGATTGAAATATATAGGTATAAGCTCCTCCATCAGCTCGTGGCTAGTTTTCAGGTGTTCGAGACTAGTAGTTTTGTTTTGAGCCATTAGTTCAGGTCTTTATCATTTTCATTGTTGCTATGTATTTAGACACTGTGTATATGTTGGCCTTTAGAGCCTTTTACATTCTATGTTTTTGTATATGGAGTCTTTTCTGTTTGATGGAAAATGACCGTTTTAACAAGACAAGGGAGTGTCTCATATGGAATTCTGAGTCAACTTCACCATGTTTGCCCAAGTATTTTCCAACCAAGCTAATAGGGAGATCTCTATTCCTTCCCAAATAGCTACTTCGGCCACTCTTATGAGATACTTTATAAGGAGAATCCCTCTGGAGTTCCATGGTTCAAAGGCGGAGGAGGACAACATTGATTTTATTGATGAGGCCTATCGAATAGTAACGGTCATGCGTATTTATTAAGAGGAAAAAGCCAAGTTGGTGACCTACCAATTCAAGGGTGCATCAAAAATATAGTACAAATAATGGATTGAAGAGAGAGGTAAAGGAGTGAGTCTCATTAGATAGAAAGAGTTTTAGTGTGCCTTATTAGATCGGTTCTTTCTGATTGAGTTGAGGGAGGCCAAAGTTCAAGAATTTATCTACCTCAAGAAAGCATCCTTGAGTGTGAGGGAGGATGCCCTCTAATTCACTAAGCTTACCAAGTACGCTCCTTTCATGGTTGCAGATCTGAGGGCTTGTATAAGAAAAATCAGCTCCGATGCATCTGACTTGGTGACCAAAGAGTGTAAAAACAACCATAATAGTGAAGGTTATGGATATCTCCTGAGTGGAGACCTATGTTGAGCAAATAGAGGTAGAGAAGCTAAGGGAAAGAGCAAGGGAGTCCAAAAGAGGTTGGGTAGATAGTGGGGGCTATTCTCACCAAAGGAGTAGAGGTCACAAGTTCCAAATTAGCCAAAAGCAAGGTGAACAAGGCTTTACCAACACTCTTTCTCCATATACTACTAAAGACAAGGGGGTAACACCTAATCCTCAAACCCCAAATTTCCCTAAGTGTAGAAGGCTCCACAAGGGAGAGTGCTCGGATGGATCAATTGCTTACTTTAAGTGCGGGAAGCCCGAAAAACATGGCAAGGATTGTAGAACCAGTGTTGCAAGGCCCCAAGGACAAGGTGGGAAATTTCATGGAGCTTGAAGGACCAACCATTATTATGCTCTCCATGGTAGTTAAGAGGATGTAAAGGTTCCCCATGTTGTCACTAGCATGTTGAGAGTTTTTAATTTTGATGTGTATGCCTTATTAGATCAGAGAGCTTATTTGTCATTCGTGACTCCATTTATTGCTAACAAATTTCATATATGTCACAAAGTCGTTCATGAGCCCTTTGAAGTAAGTAATCCCGTAAAAGAGTCCATTATTGCTCGAAGAGCCTATAGAAATTGTCCTATCTCTAATTTGCATAAAGTGGTCTCTTGGGAACTAGTTGAGCTTTGCATGGTTTATTTTGATGTAATACTCAGGCTAGATTTGTTGCATGCCTCTTATGCCTCCATCTGTTGTAGAACCCATAGAGTCAAGTCTTAGTTCCTCAATGAGCCAACACTCAACCTATCTCACTCCCTCCATATGAAATGGCTCATGTGGAGTTGAAGGAACTAAAAGAGCAATAAGGAATTTGTTAGAGAAGGATTTCATTAGGCCTAGTAGTTCTCTATAGGTTTCTCTGATTTTGTTTGTGAAGAAGAAAGATGGCTCACTCCTAATGTGCATAGATTACTGAAAATTAGCAAGGTCAGCATTAAGAACAAACACCCATTCCTGAGGATAGATGACTTATTTGATAAATTACATATGGATACACACTTCTGCAAGGTTGACTTAAGATTTGGGTATCACCAACTATGGGTATGGGAAAGTGACATTCCTAAGATGTCCTTTCAAACTAGGTATGGTCGCTTTGAATTTTTAGTGATGTCGTTTGGCCTCATTAATGCGCTAGCTATATTTATGGACCTTATGAATAAGATGTTAAATACCTACCTTTACATGCTCATAGTGGTGTTCATTTATGACATACTGATCTACTCCCGAAGTGAGAAAGATCACATGAACACTTGAGGGTGGTATTCCAAACCCTAAGGAAGAAAAGGGTTTACGTAAAGTTTGATATTTGGGAGTTTATGCTAAGTGAGGTTACCTTCCTTGGACATGTGGTATCAAGTGATGGTATCATAGTTGATCCTAAGAAGACTAAAGTGGTCAGAAATTGTCCAAGGCCATTAAATCCTATGGATATAAGGAGTTTCTTTGACCTAGTCGGATATTATAGAAGGTTTGTGCAATATTTATCCTCTACTTTGTCTCCACTATCAAGTTGACTCAAAATAAGCACAGTTTGTATGGAGGGATGACTGTGAGAAAAGCTTTCAAACTTTGAATGATCAACTAACTTTGGCTCCAATATTGACATTACCGAAAGGAAATGATGGGTTCACTATTTATTGTGATACATCAAAGACTTAGTTGGGGAGTGTGCTAATGTAACACAGTAAGGTGATTGTTTATGGTTAAAGACAATTGATGGTACATGAGAAGAACTACCTAAGTCATGATCTTGATCTTGTGGTAGTAGTGTTTGCCTTGAAGATTTGGCGACATTATTGTATGGAGTTCATGTGGATGTCCTTACCAACCATAAGAGCCTCCCATATGTGTTCACCTAAAAAGAATCTCAACTTGAGGCAATGAAGGTGGTTAGAGCTACTCAAAGATTATGACATGAGTGTGAAGTGTCACCTAAGAAAAGCCAATGTGGTAGCCAACACCCTTAGTACAGTCTCTATGTGTAGTATGTCTCACATCGAAGATGATGGGAAAAGGTTGTTGGACAAAGAGAAAATATAGAAAAAAGACGTATGGGAACCTTTGGCCCCAGGATTTGAATGTACTAGACTGAAATAAAAAATAACAGGGCCAAAATAACATTGGTTCGCATTACCTCGCGTCGCGAAGGCGATGTGGATGCTCACTGAAAATCTGCATTTTCTGCACGAATAAGTTTTACGAAAATGGGCATAAATACTTCATCTGAACTCAGAATGAATTGAAATGAAGTGTATTAGAAAGCTAATTCAAAGGGCTTTAAGTGGTAAGTCGTGGGCCAATCAAATATTTCTGTGTTAAGAGATATGTCCCTTCAAAGTTGACCCTCCTAAATAGTATTTATTGCGATTTTTAAATTTTGATACAGTTGCTCTAAAATTCGAATTAGACCCATTTCTCACTCAATTTGACCCCCTAAACAAGAATATGAAGTTGGATTTTTGAAATAATGAACAAATATATAGATATGTGGAAATTACGATTCTGGGCACTTCTGAGGCCCATTTTCGGGCACTTTTTGGGGTCGTTACAATA
>DF357368.1:126841-187483 GCA_000787875.1 Solanum virginianum | reverse complement strand
CTGTGCTGTATTGCATTTCTCATAATACATGTGTGCAAATTTTCCTTTTCTCTAAAACTCTTGGACATCATGTAATGGCTTATAATTAGACTCAGATTCAATATAACTGATAGTCACTTTCATCTTCTGGTGGTTTATAATCATGTAAATATATATTCAGTGGTGTGTGTTTATTTCCTGGCTTACTATCAACATTTACTCAGATCTGTTCTTATTCTGTTACTGTGTTAAGATTTATTAATTTCAAGCTTCCAGAAAATTGAGAAATATTTTTGTTACTTTGTTTTCCGAACTGACCCTTTCTATCTTGCTTACATATTTGAACTTAGAGAAATCAAAGGTATATGAAAGGTTTCACTAGTTATTCAGCTACTGGTCCTTCTAGTAGCTCCTCTATGTTCTTCGTCAACTAACACGATGATGTAGTCTTTTCTTTGAAGTGTTTCTCTCTATCATCCACTTTCGGCAAAGTTTTCTCCACTGAGTTCAGTTCTTTGATCAATTTTCCCGATTCAAAGTTTCAAACTGTAAATGATGCCGAGCCTTATGTGATTTCCTAAATTTCTTTGCTTTCCAGTTGAAATTCTTCACTATTTACTTTTTGTAGAATTTTCTTTCTGGATGTTGTTGCAGATATATTTTATGCACTTATCCATTTGTGTTCTATTTCTTACACTAACAATTCAGTATCATTGCTGTTATCTGATGTGTTATTTAGCATAACAGAAAATTGTAACCTTGTTCAAACTTAATATTGTCTTGTCAGGTGATGATCATGAGAAGACTCCGGCATCCTAACGTAGTCCTGTTCATGGGAGCTGTTACACGTCCACCAAACCTTTCAATCGTTACCGAGTTTCTTCATAGGTACATCAAGATACTGTAATATTTAGTTTTGCTGTAGTTCTGGTCCTCCAGGAAATTTGAAGTTGCCAAGTAGCTTTTATGAAGCTTGGAAGTATAAAATTTTGTGGCTTTGAAGTATAACCGTTAAATGCTGAAAATCAAATTATATTTTGGTTTGCAGAGGTAGTTTGTACAGATTAATTCATCGGTCCAACAATCAATTAGATGAAAGGAGACGATTGAGGATGGCTCTTGATGCTGTATGGTCCACTTTTCTCATCTTCTTTTTAACTTTTCCATCGAGTCAAACCTTCTACATTACATAGTGACATTCTTCTATCTGTAATTTATTCAACTAATAGGCTCGAGGGATGAACTATCTACACAATTGCACTCCTGTGATAGTTCATCGTGATTTGAAGTCTCCAAATCTCCTTGTGGATAAGAACTGGGTTGTGAAGGTAGAATTCCTTTAACTGAAACCTAGTGTATGATACTGCACCTTACGGTAACTTCCCATTTAACACAACTATTTGTGACTCTAGGTATGTGATTTTGGGTTATCGAAAATAAAGAACAGCACCTTCCTATCTACAAGATCAACTGCTGGGACGGTAAGCAGGAGGATTTGATTCAATTCTCAGAACATGCTTCTGTCTTTCTTTTTCTTTTGTTTCCCTTTATTTTCTACGTTCATTTAGCTGTTGTATTGACATTCTTCTATGCTTGATAATCTTCTCATGTGCTTCTTGTTCCCACAACTTTATTTCATTGCGGTGCCTTTCTTAATAGAACTTGTAATATTCAAGACATGCATACCTGCTAATCTTTGTACATCATTTTATATCAGCCCTTTTGTAGAAGATAGCTCCATGCTGTTGGTCTTAAAACAATTCAGGCTTTTGGAGATGTTTTCGTTGCCAAGTTTCTCCCTTCAAAAAGGTGGTCGCTGTGATCTATGGTTCAAAAATAAATTTAAATGTATGACATGTTTACCTCATCTGGAAAGAGTATCAAGGCTTCCGATTACATATGTTAGCCCTTTCTGATATCATGAAGACTTGGTTTTGAAGTTGCGAAAACATTTTTCCTTGTTATCTGTGCACATGGTCAACTGTTGTAGAAGTAGGACTGCTTTTGAGGTTGTGAGAAGGTTTAATCAACTGTAAAACTAGGACTGCTGCTCTTTGATATTATTAATTTTGAAGGAAGTCACTAAATACATGTGGTGGAGATAGTTCTGAAATGACAATAGTTTGCTTATTTCTGCTGTTCATATGTTCTCATAAACCTAGATGCACAAATATAGTTTAGTACTTTCTGTCCTTTGCTGATCTTCACATCTTATTTTGTGGCTGTAGTATTCATTGAGGTAGAAAATTTATTAAGTTCTGTATCTAATGCTAACTGTGCTGTATTGCATTTCTCATAATACATGTGTGCAAATTTTCCTTTTCTGCTGATATTTTGTGGAACTTAGCAGTTACAATGGAATATGCTTGCTTTATTCAGATGCTCGGTGAATCTGTGATTTTTCGAACCCATAGGTTTGCTATTTGGAATATTCTTGGATAACTCTTGTAGTTAAGCCCGTGCTGTGCAAAATGCTTGCAGTTTCAAGGGTAGAAAATTAGCATTTGTAGAAACATATACTTTTATTGGTAATACTAGGTAATGAACTGTTGTATGCTTCTGCTTGTACATGGGAAATTTTCCCACATTCGGAAATACTAAGTAATGGAATTGTCACTTTTGAGAAGTCTCTCTGAATTCCATTATTCATGTATTACATATAGATGGTCCAACTAAATACTGCAGACAACTCAGTATTTTCTTTATCATGGTTCTTTATGTATCCGTGCAAGAGTTTCATGAGCAAAGCATTTGACTCTTGTTGTTGCTGGCTTACGAATCTGCTGCAACCTTTTGTTTTCAGGCTGAGTGGATGGCCCCAGAAGTGCTGAGAAATGAGCCTTCAGATGAAAAGTATGTCTTAAAAAACCAATTTTACCCCCTTCAAACTGTTGAATGAATATTTATTAGTGAAAGCGATATACAACGCAAGAATCAGAACAATCCTACAAATATCAGGGTGACATTTCAACGACGAGTTCCTTCGCCATCTTTTTGGTATATGGTTGTTGATGTTGTACAATGATTTCATGCCTTACAGATGTGATGTATACAGCTTTGGTGTCATACTATGGGAGCTCTGTACTCTTCAGCAGCCATGGGGAGGAATGAACCCCATGCAAGTTGTTGGCGCAGTTGGATTTCAGCATCGCCGTCTTGACATACCAGATGACATGGATCCTGCTATTGCAGACATCATCAGAAAATGCTGGCAAACGTGAGAACAGTTTATCTTTCAGTCATTATGCGCCTAATTAAGCTTCGTCTATAATCTTTTACTCACTTCTTTAGAGCTTGCCAGGCTAAGCAATGATTTTGGTTAATACTACAATCAGTGTTTATCATATGGTTGTTGTTGGTAATCAAGGCCCCTAGGTGACTCTCTCAGTGTTGGTCTTGCAGTGCATGAATCTTTCGTGCATCTGTTAATATCTACCCAATAGTACACGTAAAAGGAGTGAGGGTTGCTTGGTCATTGTTGTACATTGCCCTCGAAAGCGTCAATGTACCCAAGTTTACGACTTTAGTACTTAGAGATTCAAAAGTACTTAGAGATAATGATGGTTCAAGTCCCTTGTTTTAAGTCAGGCCAGATGGTCTTAGTTGTATAACTTAGACTATGAGAGCAATTAAGTAATTTGATTAATATTTCAATTTTTTTTTAGCTAAACATGCTAATATCTTTCCATAACAATTTCATGCAACGTTAAAGATGGTGCGAGTCACTTGGGTGAAAATCATGGGAGAACGTTCAAATCCCAGGAGAGAAAAAACATTAGGTGATTTTTTTTCCATCTGTCTAAATCTTGATTGGCAAAGTTATCCGCTACCTTTGCTTTTGGAGGTAGCAATACCTCGTGATAATAAGTGTATGCAAGCTGGCCTAGACACCACTGTTATTGAAAAAAGGGAGTGAATCATAGATGATTTTGGTACTCAGTACCATCGCACCTCAGCATGAAAGCCATGCCATTAGTATTGACAAAATATAGTACTTGCTTGTGTGTAGATACAAGGTCATCCCTGGTTTTCTTGAGGTAAAAATCTTATTTTTTTTGGTTTCTTTTCCTGCTTAATGTGTAGAGATCCAAAGTTACGGCCTTCATTTGCTGAGATTATGGCTGCTTTGAAACCATTGCAAAAGCCTATAGCCAGTTCACAAGTACCAAAACCACTGGTGAACAGAGGTCAAGAAAAGAGTCGGTCATAAAGAAACATGGATGATCCAGCAGCACAACATGTTTAGGACAGAAGGGGAAACGGAATTTTATCTTTTGTTGGAAATGAAGACAGGTCCATATTTGTTTAACCAGAAATTTAAAGGAAGACATAAAGGATCTGTCAACAAACACATACTTCATGTTGAGTCAATTGTTGTGATTCTTTTTCTTTTTTTGTTTTCTGGCAGTTGTCAGCCCACAGTCCTCAACATTGTGCATCTTATCTTATGTATATTCATTTTTAGGATCACTTTGTAATTAAAAGAGATTGAGAACATTATACTTCCACATCAAAATACTTTGAGATGCTTGATTTTCCAGTTGCAGCAGCGAGGAATCGACTTGTCTTTTTTTTTTTTTTTTTTTTTTTTTTTTTTTTTTTTTTTATTAAATTTTTTTTTTTTTTTTTTTTTTTTTTTTTTTTTTTTTTTTTTTTTTTTTTTTTAAATTTAAAGATTTATGTAATAATCAATTGTTAGTTTACATTGATTTAGTGTTTTAACTGCAACAACATGCCCTGGAGAAAACTGGGACATGTAAAGATAAGGTAGGGACCATTTATTACTACAAATATCTGCTATTCTCATTTGCTCACTTCATATCCAAAAACATGGCCACTTTCTTTAGTTCCACACCTTCCCTGTCTCATCCAATTACCAGAATTAACTACTTCTCTTCATCCTCCCAAACTCCTCCTTCTCAGCCACCAAATCAACCTCAACAACCACAAACTCCGCCACCGCCTCAGCCGCTTAGTGCAACTTCTGCAGAGCCTCCATCACCTGTTAATGTGCAGCAGCAAAAGCCTAGTAACTCTTCCCGCCAATCAACCTCCGCAGATTCTACTGATTGGATTGCCTCCTCCTTAACAAGGAGGTTTGGCCTTGGTGCTGGACTTGGTTGGGCTGGTTTCCTTGCTTTTGGTGTTGTTTCTGAGCAAATCAAAACTCGCCTCGAAGTGTCTCAACAAGAAACAAATACAAGGTAAAATTACATCATTTGTAATTTCTATATTCTATTTGTTTCATGTGTTTTCTTCTATATATATCTTCAAAATCATATCCAGAAATATCAACTCTTCTTTACTCGATCGTCAGGGTTGTTGAGAAAGAAGAAGAAGTGGTCTTACCCAATGGGATAAGGTACAGTCCCTTCTACGCTAATCGAACTTTATCTACTATAACAGTAAAGTCATAAAATTATTTTGTCACTTTTCATCTACTTTAGAAGTCATGTACTCAGTATGTAGTAAAATCGCTAAACTTTACTTCCTGTAACTACAAAACTTACTCATCAAAGTGACATTACAGTAACGTGATAAAGTTCAGTTACTTTAATGTGATAACAAGAAACAGTTCTGTAACTTTCCCATTCTAGTGTCCATACGTGAAATTGATCCATATTCGTCAAACAGGTATTATGAACTGAAAATTGGTGGCGGTGCAACTCCAAGGCCAGGTGACTTAGTTGTGATAGATGTGAAGGGAAGCATACAGGGCAGCGGACAAGTTTTTGTGGATACATTTGGTGGTGATGGAAAGAAGAAGAGGCCACTGGCATTAGTAATGGGATCAAGGCCTTACAGTAAAGGAATCTGTGAAGGTGTAGAAACTGTTCTAAAAAGTATGAAGGCAGGTGGAAAGAGAAGAGTAATAATTCCTCCAAATTTGGGATTTGGAGAAGGAGGAGCAGATTTAGGAACTGGGCTGCAAATTCCTCCATCTGCTACTCTTGAGTATGTTATTGAGGTTGAAAAAGTTTCTATTGCACCTGCTTGATTGAAAAAAAGGGCAGCTTGGTGCACTAAAGCTCCCGCTACGCACAGAGTTTGAGAAATGATCCGATCGCAAGGGTCTATTGTACTAAGCTTCCAGTGTTAGCTATTAAAGGAAAATGCAAAATGGCCAACTCTTGTACTGTTCTGTAGTTGACAAAAAAGATGTGTGAAAGTTGATTACAACATTTTGAGAAGGGCCATTCTCTCTTTCTACATTAAGGATGAGGTTAACCATTCTTGCAATTAGCCATATTGAGAGTTTTTCTTTTTTTTAGGTTTAACTTTTCGGTATTCATAATTTACTGATCTCCGATTAATTTAAACTTTCCACTGCATAAAGATCATTGAGAAGGAAACATTCCATATTAGGAGTTTTTACATTCTCAAAATCGAGATTAAGAAGTGATCTTGAGCTTTTGACTCTGTTTATTAAAATTCTTTTTAAAAAGACGCGGGCAAAAATTATGTGGGCGGTTTTGCATGAATTTGAGTTGTAATAGATACTTAACTTAGATTCTACTTTTGAAGTAGAAGTTTCAGACATTTTAACATGTTATATCGATTGAGGATAGTGTGATGTGTTGCCTAATAGCAAAAAAGCTCAATTGTAATAATTGTTTTATTAAAAAAGAAGATCAAATTGAGTTGTATATTTTTGAAAATAATTAATAGGATATATTTTCAGTATATTAGTTATGGATTACAAGAATGACTTGTTATGACGTGGACAAAGTAGTTCTGGATAATCAATAGTCGATTTTTTATTTTTTTTCTAGGAGTCAGAAGTTATGTCTAGTGGGTCATAAGTTGTTTAAGAACACTGGTATAACTTATAAGATGTGAAAATATATAGTAATTTAAATTAAAAACCAGCACAAAAATAGGGACAAAAGTTCAAATGACCCGCTGCAATAGAATTGGGCTTTGATCCAATTGGCCTTTCTATGAGCTTGAAAAACCCGTAAAGAAGAATAGAACAAAACTGTTGAACTGGTAAGGAAATTTGCAGAAGCTCAAGAACAAAAACCCTCGTTAAACCCTAACACAAAGAAAAGACATGAAACAATCTCTTGCAAGAAATGTTTATAGTTTGTTAATGCCGAATCCTCACCATGCTACGTCTTCATTTTGGCTCAGATGTAGGCGTTTCACGTCCAAAAGCTCTACTAATCAACCTCCTGCTGGATCAAATTCGGGTCATACCCTTGATAGCAACGACAATGGTCTTCAAGATGAAGACGATATCAGCAAGGAAGGTATGATTTTTACAAAACATAAATCAAGCGTCAGTAGTTGTATTAGATCCATAAAGAAGCACTTGATGAAAATTTTGATTTTGAGCACCTCGATAATTGGGGAAATTTCGCTGTTTTTCTTCTTCTTGCTGGAAAATTTGAGTTTACTAACCCTAGATGATGAAAAAGATCTCAAATTTATACCAGAATGACTTTAGTTCCAGCAGAAATTAGATTTTTTCTATCCCTGAGTCATGCTCTATTAAAGACTAAATTTCATTGAAATTGAGATATACTAGGAGAAATTTTGACTTACTGAGTTTCGGACGTAGGATCGAAACAGGGAGTGAATTCCTTGAAGTTGATTTTTTGTTCTTTTCAACAGCTCTGAAAAAGCAGATAGATAGGTTCTTTGAAGGAGATGAAGAAGCATTCCCATCAATATTTGAAACCATATTGAAAAGAAAATTGGCTGGAAAAGGTGAAGAATCCGATGAGGAATTGATGAATGAACTTCAGGTCCAGCCTCATCGACAGCATGATGTTGCCAAGAGAGAGTCTGATTCCGATTGAGTTGAATTACGAGAAGTCTACCTGTATGACTACTGCACTTGTTGATTATACATTTTTGAGAATTCAAGGTCTTAGATCCATATATAATTTTCGTGGAGTGAGTTGTTAAGAAGATTAAACGTTTATTCCTCATTGTAATTTCATATTTCAGTATCTAGCTGATTCATTTTGGATCCGCGGAAAGAATTTCTATATGATCATCTTGTAAAGTTGGAAGCATAGGTGTCCAATCAACAAGGACATACCTGGTGTAATTCCAAAACTGTGAGATTCCAGGATTTGGATCCCAATAGAAATAAAAGAAATGCTTTTTTTCGTCTGGCTAAGTTCTCATAAGTAACGATAAGTTGGTTTGAAGTTTGGATGATTTAAACTCTCTGTGCCGTAGCTTCTAGATGATGTATCTATATCCATGGATGACATGTTTTCCAAGTACATTTCATTATCCACTTGACATTCTGTAGAAAATGATGCCTTTCTCGCCTTTTGAATGTTGAACACTTTGTAATGTCAGTTCCTTGTACCTTAAACTATGCATTAACAGAGGTTGTCTTCTCGCGGATTCAGACTGCTTTGCAGTTTCAGATCTAACTCTACCTTTGCTTTCTCATTCTTCTGTGCCAAGAATGATCCAATTGTGTCAATTCTGAAGCTGATATATCTGCCTCCAATATCACCTTTATCGTGTTACTGGAAGTAGACCATCTCTGCTGGTTGGCTCAAATGAACATTGTGGCTGCAATGTTTCAAGTTTGCGGGTTGATGGAGGTTCGAGGCAGCTTTGTTAAAGATCTTTCAGGCCATGTTTTTGCTTGTTTGGATGCCTATAATGCTGAAGCTTTCTTTGTTCATAAAGCTCTTTCATGGGCTTAAATATTGATGTGGAGATAGTTGAATTCAATTATGATGTACTCAATGGTTGTTTGGATGACTATAATGCTAAAGCTTTATTCATAAAGCTCTTTCATGGGCTTAAATATTAATAACGATATAGTTGAATTTGATTATGATATACTCAAAAGGAATAACTAATTAAAGAAAATTGTTACACAAACAAAATCGTTTTTGTTAAAAATACATCATATTATGGATGTTTATTTTAAATAGTAGTGCATAGTTTTTAAAGAAGCTTCATGTTTATTTTAAATAGTAATGCATAGTTTTAAAGAAGCTTGCAATCAAATAAACAACTTACGAGTTATTTAAATAGATAATTACAAATAGCTCAAATAGAAAACTTGCGACCAACTTAATCAAGCAAGAGGTGTGCATGATGCATTTGAGGACTTCACTTTTACCAACATTTTTTTTCTATCAATTTATTTCACTTGTTAGAAATTTTATTTCCTATTTGTTTCTTTTTCTTTTTAATAAAATAAATTTTGGTTTAAAAAAAAAAAAAGAAAAACATTTTTGTCGTCTCAGTGTTCCAGTTCCCTGTATCTAATTAACTGAGAAAATAAACCCTGAAAGGCAAAGCTGTAACAGAGGGGGAGACGCTAAAACCCTAAACCATGAGACGAGCTCTTTCTCTGTGCTCTCGCAATTTCTATCTCTCTCAAAACTTCAAATCAAAACCGAATTATTTCAACTGCAGCAGTAAAATCATTCATCGCCCAGTTGTTCCTTCGAAGATTAGATTCTTCTCTTCATTGGAAAATGATTCTTCATCGAATCAGAACAATCCTGAACCAAGCCCTCAGCTGGAGACTAGCTTGAGTGAAACCACAGAGAAAGAGGTCTCCCTCAATGTTGAAGATGTCAACAACAAAGGTAAGCATTTGGCGATCTGCTCTGAGTTCAGTGGCGATTATTTGTAAATACTGAGAAAATTAGGTGGTGGGGATAGAGTTATCTTTCTGTTTTCTTACTGAAAATGTACGGTTGTGCTGATTAATCATTATGTACTGGATCTCTCTCGATATGATTGATGCGGATTGCTGAAAATAGAATATTGAGAAGATTTATGGCGTAGAATTCTGGGTCTTATTTAATGTCGTCTCTAGGTTTGTTATACCAACTAAAATGCCCAAAAGAAAAGATTTCTTTTTCAACTTTATTGGTGTTCTGTCAATGGAAATCCCTTTATTATACTTTCTTTGTGTGTGGTAAGTAGCTTATCATTGCTATGGTAGTGATTTAAGATCAAGGATGGGACATTTTTAATTTGAATGCTCTCCTGGTTCTGTAGTATGCTATCTCATTTGTTATATCTATTATAGAGTTGAAGCTGCGGATTGAGGAGTATTTCAACAAAGGCAATGAGGAGGTGCTTCCGTCAATTCTTGAAGCAATTTTGAAGAGGAAATTGACGGGAAAGCATGAGCATACGGATGATGAGTTACTGGAGGAGATGCAGATGAAACCCCTGGATGGTGTAAATGACGAAGAGTTTGAATCAGATTTTGAGGAAGGTCACAAAACTGATGAAGAGATTGAGGATTTGTATGATGCAGCAGATATTGTGAAAAAGAGAATGATGTCTGACGAGTTCTTCAATATGGATGACAAAAAGTGGGATGATATGATAAAAGAGGCTACTGAGCATGGGCATCTTAAGGATACAAGGGAGTGTGAGGAAATTTTACAGGAGATGCTTAGCTGGGACAAAATTTTACCTGGTACTATTCTTCTGGTTTCTTAGTTCTTACTCCCATCAGTAGAAAGTTTATTCTTTTGCATCATAATGTTAGTTTTGACTAGGCTTTAAGCTTATAAAAGGTCCAGTCCCTAGTATCTCTTTAAGTCTTATGGTGAGTTTCTTGCAAGTAAATAATTTAGGTCGTCTGTTGAACTGGGAAAGGTGCCTATGCGTAGCTCATAATCCTCTGGTTCTCAGCTGTTTGAAGGGTTGTTGGGCCATATTTTTGTCATTCCAAAATTTTACATCTGTTTCAAAAGAATTAATAAACTGCCCCCTTCTACTTGCAGTAAATAATTCTTTTTAGCCTACATTAGCTTCAGTAATTTTAGATTATGACTGGCCTGTGAACTGAAACATCAACTTTGATGACTTCCATGCTATTTTCTGTCTTTTCCTGCAACAACAAAAAATTGTGGAGAGCGCAGCTTTTAATATGTTCCTGTCACCTATTAAATACAAGGTAGGGACTATATCTTCCAATTAAAGTGAAAATATTTCAGCTTTAGAAGTTTTCCGAAGCATGCAGGTGAATAATGTGTGCTACAATTAACAATCAAAAGATAATCTTTTTAGTTTGATAAATTTCATTTTCTAATTCCTTCCCTGTTAGGTTAATAAAATTGTAGTTGGGGAAAAAAAAGAAGGGTTAAACTTCAAAGAAGTGTGGCAGGAGCAATGAAAAAGTAAAGTTAAGTTTTCTTGATCGAGGAAATTTTATCTTACCTGGTAACAAAATTCTTTTAACTCTTCAGTTGATTATAATTTCGTCACTAGCTAATTTCTGTGATAGTTTGTATAAAGTAGTTATAAGCTTTAATACCTTGCAGTTTCACATTATGTTGTGTCTAGGATGCCATTCAAAAACTTGTCTTTTACAGGATACGAGAGTCAGTTTGCAGTGATCTATTTGATGTTCCAATCTAATATTTGGATTCTCGACTCATTGGATATTTTATCTCTCTCCAGATGAAATTAAGAAGAAGGTGGAAGTTAAGTTTGATGAGATAGGTGAAAGAGTTGAAAAAGGTGAGATTACCCCTGAAGAAGGCTATGCATTGTTCAAGGAGTTTGAGGATGGGGTGGTCGTGGAGTGCGCAAAACTGATGGAGAAGGATGCTCCACAGTTTGATGGGACTACTTTGCAAGATGACAAAAAGGATTTGGATGACCCACCAGGTGAAGGGCCAGTTCTTAGATGGCTAACAAGGGTGGTCTTTGCTCCTGGGGGTGATGCATGGCATCCAAAAAACAGGAGAGTAAAATTGGCTGTTACAGTGAAAGAGTTGGGTCTGTCAAAGCATCAATTTTGTCGCTTTAGAGAATTGGTCGGAAAACGCTACCATCCTGGGAGAGATGAGCTTACCATTACTAGTGAAAGGTAAGGTCACGTTTTGGGCGTATCGAAATTACTATTATCTGATATTGTAATGGGGTCACTCTTAATGTTTGTTTCGGTTTATCTTCCAACTGAGCTTTATTAATGTGCAACTATTGTTGAAACAATTAGTTGGGAGTATTTAACTGCTGCTTATGGGTGAGCTACAGGGGCATTTGAACTTTGGGTAATTTACACTGAATAACATGTTTATGTTTACTCAGATTTGAACACCGTGAGGAGAATAGGAAGGATTGCCTGAGGACTCTATTTGCTCTTATTGAAGAGGCTGGAAAGGCTAACAAAATGGTAGAGGATGTTCAAACCTCATATGTGAAGCAGAGGCTCAAAGCAAATCCTGCATTCATGGAAAGGCTGCGTGCAAAAGCCATGAAATTGAAAGAATCTAGCTCTCTGCATGCATGACATAAGCTTTTTGCAGCTGGCAATTTCTTGTAGAAGATAAACGGAAGATTATTGATGATCCTTCTCTTTGACATTTTTCAACATTCACAATTAGTACAGGTTTGCAACGGCATTTTTACATGGTCTGATGCCAAAAGAATTACCACTTACTTTTGGTGGCACTGCTATGCATTAGCTACTCTTTTTATCAAAGCACATCAAGAAGACCGGAATGACAAGGGTCAAAGACACTTTGACTGCTACATAACTGCAGTCTCTTCTTTGAGAGTAGTCAAACTACAAACTGAACTCTTTCAAGCTGCTTGTGCTATCTAAGTTTAGTCCATCGTCTTAAAATCCTATAAGTTGTCTGCTAATTTAGGTTGGTAGGGTGTGAACTGTGACACTACTCCATGTTGTGTCTCACATTTTAGTTATTTTTGTCCGTGTAACTTAAATTTCACTTGGGAATAATGAAATTCATAGTTGTATTGTAACTCATAAGTTTCGCCCAGTAACTGACTATGGGAATGGTAGTAACAATGTTAGCTAAGTTCAATCTGTCGACACAAGTAAAAATGGATGTACTAAAGAGAAAAGCGCAACAGCCTTCTTATGAACATTTATCATTCTAGATATCGTTAATGATTGCAAGATAGCCATTCAAAGTAGCAGTACCGATCCTCCTTGTTCTCATCCTTCTTCTCGTCCATCCATTGGTGGTGGTGTTGACACGCATACACGGTCTGAGCTCGAACAGTGAGTTATGTCAAACCCGTTGTGTATAGAACTACTAAGGAAGTGAGAATGTCCTCAAGCTTATGAATGTCTTCGAAAATGCAGATGAGTAAATATTAATAAAGTTGGGAAAGACAGAAAAAAAATAAAAAAAATATCTGTCAAGAATGGGATTCGAACCCATGCCCTTTCGGACCAGTACCTGAAACTGGCGCCTTAGACCAACTCGGCCATCTTGACATGACGTTCAATTTTCTTAAGAAACATTATTTAGTAAGCTGATCCAGTTTTTTTAACTTTAACATTATTGGTGGCCACTGGATGATTAACTCAACATGCTTGCGTAGGAACATTATGAGCTCTGTGAAGTATTTTCTTCTAATAAGCAAAAATGATATTCAATTCTCTTGTCCGCTTTAGTTTCAGTGTCTGACCTCAAACAAATAACAATATGAACATGAGAAACGAAGAGGAAAAAAAAAGTTCTAATGAAAGTCATTATTTTCCGATTGATCTAAATATACATATGCCAAAAAACTAAAAATTCTGATTTCAGCGACTCTAAAATTAAATTAGACAAGCATCATGCTGATTCTGAATCCACTGACTCTAGATTCATAACTTCCTACACATTCATGCACCACAACCTGCACCGCAACCTGCTGCACATCCAGCACCTTCATACACACTTGATTCTGCTACTGCTGATTTATCTCTGGGCATCCCTTGTGCACATGACAAGATTACAAACGTTACCGCGAAAATCGTAGCCAAAATTCCCAAGAACGTTAGCAATATATTAGTGCCAAGATTTCCAAAGCCTTCTCCATCAATCAAAACACTCAATTCCCTTGCCATATTGTTCTTTTAGAAGGAAGTTGAAGGTAGTGGAGAAGTTATATATAGTAGTAGTTGCAAAGGCCAAATTTACTAAAATTGACCCTTCCTAAATACGTCTTTTAAAGTCCACTCTAAAACTTTACACAATCACAACTTTTATGTATATATTGTGAGTCGACAAAGCCACTATCTAGAGTTGTATTTGGAATTTTCAGATCTCACTTTTCTTTGTCCATTTATATAATGTGTGAAAAAAGCCATTAGTATGACACCTCAATTTCAAATAAAATTACACTTCGTACATGAATTTTTACTTTTTTTAAGATATCTGCTTTGAAGCTCGACTAACTTAGATTCACACGTGAAAAAATTCTTACCAAAGATAATTTTAGGATATGACACCTCTGGTCAAAAATAGAAAAGTATTTACCACCTTACCCTAGATAGTCGCTATACATGAATTTTCTATTCTGCACTATTTGGACCCTTTTTGCT
This sequence comes from Solanum virginianum, assembly GCA_000787875.1. Lineage (NCBI taxonomy): Eukaryota > Viridiplantae > Streptophyta > Magnoliopsida > Solanales > Solanaceae > Solanum > Solanum virginianum. The sequence goes on along the minus strand of DF357368.1, from coordinate 173,202 downwards.
GAAGTACTGATAACTTGACATAGTGTTTATAGAAAAAAGAAAGATTTTTGAAATTTTTAGTGTAAAATAATTCTTAGATATTTGTGTGACTGAGAATCACATCATCAAGGGTACAAAGAAAATTTTAAAGTTAATTGTTTCCAATTAGAGTAACGTGACATTCTTTTTTGAGACGGATCAAAAAAAAAAGTGTGCCACATAAAATGAAACAGAGGGCTACTGTCTTTCAAATGAGAGATGTACCAAATCTAATGCTTTTCCCAACCTAAACTTAATGTAGTTTACAATGATAGTACTTAGATCTTAATTTTAACTAATTGATATGAATTATATGCTTTGCTTTTCAATTATATTGTCTTCAGTTTCTAGCTAAGTCCACATTGATCTCCAAAAAAATAGAGTCCAACTTAGGTCCATGCGATTTTAAGCCTTCCACGGTATAATCCAGGTAAACAATATACTCAGTGTAGTCCCACATATAAGGTCGAAAAAGGGTGGATTCTACGCAATCTAATTTCCGAGTTAATCATATAGTGAATACATGATTTGCATCAAATTAGAATAATTAATAATATATTTTGCTAATACTCATCTTGGGTAGGTTGTAATTAGTGCGATCTAATTCCTTAGATTAGTGGAAGATCAAATCAGTGCAATAATTCAGTTATATTTTACTAAAAGAGGACATGCTTTCAGAATTTGTCACAAGCTTCATTATTGAGAGGTTGATTTAATAAGTAACATGGTTGTTTCCATAAAGGACAGACAAATTATAATATATGTAGGAGTATATTAAAGTTGTCTTTTTCTTCATTTCTCTCTTTATGTTGGTGAATCTAATTGTATGTTTATTTAGTTTTTTGATAATCAAATCAATTTTTGAAGGCCATGATTCAAAATTTGATGAATAATGAGCACACTTTTCTATCTTTCTCCACTTAATTACTAGTCTTTTATATTTAAAGTCCTTACGTGATCCTAACTCACACATGACATGCTGAGCTCTCATCGCTAGACATGGTTTTATTGGGTTTAAGTAATAAGGTGTGAATTGGAAAATGAAGATCGAAAGAATAAGGAACTGTGGGGAACCAAGTAAAAGGAAAATGAAGAGTCATTTCTCCCTCATTGGTAAAATATTGTCCTCATATTAGGAAACACTTCCTCTACCTCTCAAAGAGTCAAGTAGAAAGGACCCTCTCGCGCCGTCATTGTCTTCGTCGCTTGGCTATGGCAAATAATTGATTGATAAATTTTTTGGACAAAATTTATTAATAAGACCCTTTCTGCATTTTACACTGTTGCACTATTTTTGTAATATGTTATCTATTTTATCGTCAGAGAAAATAATCCACAACCTCAAATACAATGAGGGGGTTAAATTCTTTAACGAAACACAGTGAATTCTGTGGACTCAAATAGTTTCTTTCTTTGCAGTTTCTGCTACTGTTTTGAATACAGAAGGGATAACAGATTTTACATAATCGTGACATGATCCTTAACTCACAAGTCGTGACGTGCTCCTAACTCACATGTAATACGCTACGCTCCTACTTTTTAATGTGTTCCTTCCCAGAAATAGAATTCAATCGTCAGTGGTTCCTTCACTAATCACTACTATGGTCAATTCTTATCCATTAGTTAGAGCATTTTGTTCCTTTTTCCATTTTTAGCTTGACATGCATCATTGGAATTTTGACTAGTTCTGCAAACACATTTCACAAGGTATACTATTGTATCACTTAAATATCCTGTACATTGATCAAATTGCAAATTACATTAATTTGGATATCCAAGAAAACAACATTAGTCCACTTCCACTCTATTCCCCCTTTTTCTCTTTGGCTGGTCCTCTGGGAATTTTACCTAGAAAATTTGCATTGAACTTCCTGTAAGTTTTTCTCATTTGTCTCCTCATCTTATACGCAACATCATCGACTTCTTCCTCGTATCTCTCGTAGAGAAATGGGAGAGTTTGCACACACAACGAACCTTGTGAACAATACAGAAAATTTTAATTAATATTGGTGAATGGAAAAAGAGACACTTATTTCCGAATAGAATGAGAAATAGCTAAACCTTACCGAAAAACAAAAGGTTCAAGGTACTGATATAGTTTCCAATCACTGATAATATATAGAGAGAAATGATGGCCTAAAACATGAAATTTTAGCATAAGTTCACTTATGTACAATAAATCTATTGAAATGAAGGACATGATTAATGGCTAATTTGATTCGTAATACCAAAAAGAAGGATTTTGCATCATTTCCGCATGCTACAAAGTGACATATGGAGAGAAAATTGTTGAATTTGTTGTGTAATATTGAAGCAACATCTTCAAATGTAGTATCCTGTAATATGTCTTTCGGAATGCTTGGAGGTGTCCTGAACATGTTATATTAATAATCAACAAATTATACAAAAGTGGAGTTTTGAACTAGTCAAGTTTTAAATCCTGATATCTGACTCGACTCTGCGTGCACGTAATGTAGCTTTGAGGAACAATTATTTTCATTCAGAGGTAAGGGAAAAGAGGAGGATTACCATCCAAAAATATCTGCACTAGCAGACCAGATGAAGAGTATTAACATAGTGGTAATGGAGACATGACAAAACAGAGTCACAAAGGTATAATCCACAACCTCAAAAAGAAACCATATTGCTGCAACTGCAATAAGAATTGCTGCTGAAAATTTCTTGTCTCTCCATAACAATATGTCCGCAACTGCAAATTACATAACATTAGTCATTTTTGAACTGTAGAGACAGATTCAGGATTTAAAGTTTATCAGTTTCTATAATGACCTCATGTACAATAAATCGGTACCTTTTCCTCCTCCTAAAACAGATTGAATAGGCCTTTGGCGGCCGAAAAGTTTTGATGCTGGTGCAAAATCATTATCAGAATCAGCTGAATAAGTTTCCATGATTCTGAAATTTTTGGAAATGTTGCTCTGTACGTAAATCAATTATTAGGTTAAATAAGTGTATTTAGGTCCTAAGCTTAGTGGCCAAGAAACTAGGAAAAGGGGGAATTAAAGAAACGAATTTCTTGAGCATAGAGTTTGCATCTGTTTAACTTTGTATTGCACGTACTGTTAGTGGGCTGCATCTTCTATGCTTTTCCTTTGGCAAACTTTTAGCATCTCATCTGTGTCTTTTTTTAGCTTTATGTACACCATATTGCTTCTAAGAGAATATTCTCAACAAATTGCTACAAAAAGGCTCCATATAAACTTCTAAGTTGCTCAGACTCTTCACTTTTGATGTTGTATCTATGTCGAATTCTCCGAAAATGCACTACTTTTGGTGAATCTGACACACACTTACTGATACTGTTGAAGAGTCTGAGCAACATAGATAAACTTCATTTCTCACTTAAAGTTGCATGTGGCCATGGCTAGATCAAATTGAGAATGAGGATCGACTTCAATTAAAAGTTTACTAGAGTTGATTGAGGAAAAAATCACCTCGACTTTATCTAAGTATCACGAAAGTCACCAGATTATTTTATGTAGTTAAAAGGTCACTCAACTTTGCCAAAGCATATGGAGAAGTCATTAGGAGGAAACAAAAAAGACAATTTATATGATACTTGGGTAAAGTTGAATGAGGTTTTAATTTAAAAAAATGATTTAGTAAGTTATGATGATTCTTCAATGAAGTTGTGGATGATAAAATTCGCATCAAGAAATAAAAATATTACAATAATTATAGTATTTTATTTTAATAGGTGTATCTTTTGATTCGCCGCTCGTAAAGAAATCAGTGACATTTGATTCATAATCTCTTTCTAGCTTTTTATTAGAACTCTTAAGTATTTTTTTAAAATTATGATGACCCCCATTTATAGCGGTAGGATTAAGAAGTTATAAAGAAGCATGTTTTTCTTCGACCAATCAGATTTAAGTGACATGACATATTGAACTTTAGCGAAGTGGATTTGTCATTTTGACAGACAACATGATTCTATTGACTTTTTTGTTTGGCTATTTGACACGTTGCACCAAACTGGACCTCTAGGATGATATGACATTGGGCTTAGCAAATTAGGCTCATTTATTGCAACCTAAATCAATTAATTTGAATTTTAATTAAATTCATACTTATTAGACTTAAACAATTAACTCAATTATCCATAATATTTATTTGGATTAGTATATTTATAAATTTAATATAATTTAAATTATTTTAAATTTTTAAATAGATTTTAAATTATTACAAAAGTTGAATGACTTTTTGTTATGAGAAATATAATTCAGTGATTTTTTTGTATTACTCGAAGCAAAATTGTGTGATTTTCATATCATTTAAAAAAAACAATGTGTTGTTTATGTCCCACCATTTAAGCCTGCCCTAGTCAAATATTAAAAAAATAATTTCTTAAGCACTAATTCCAACATATTTTATGAAAAGTATGTTTAGATGAGTTTATAACTTATGATTTATAGTTTAAAATAAAATCAATCCAAAATTTTGTTAGTTGCACTAAACAAATGCTGCTTTTGTTGGCCAATAAGAAGCTGCATGTGTCTTGCTAGATTGATGTTGTATTGAAAATAGTGCATATATCTATAATATATTGAGTAAAATTTTACTAAAGTAGAATTAAGGAGGGTTAAAATTTGAGTGTGCATACATTTTACCATCATCTTATAGAGATAATATATTGTAAAAATTAAAAAATTTGTTAATTTTAGTAATTTTTCTTTAGATTTAGTATGTACATAAAAAAAATTATTTTAAAAAATATTACTTCATATTAACCTAAAATAAGCAGGTGAATTCATAAAGTTTAAATCCTTTTCCGCCATATGACCTTTCATGTGATTGATGTTCGGGGAAGCCAAAAATCGAATTTTTTTCAATCATGACAAGAACTTAGCTTAATACAAGAAGACAGTAGCGGATTTAACCTTTGGAGATCAAATAGGGATATTAACTGTAGAATTAATAGGGAAAATAACCCTAGGAAACATCCAAGAGACATCTTATACTATAAAGTTTAAATTAATGCTGAATATCATGTTGGACCACTTTCACTAGATACTATTAAAAAAAAAATGAAATTGGAAAAATATTAGTAGATGTTTAACATGTTAAACATTGCTAGCTGTCATGTTTAGTTAAAAACTGACTGTTTTATTTACTTGGTTGTGAATTGTGACTGGATCTTAGCTTGGTACATTGATGTGATTTTTCTTAATTGTCTTGTTTTGGAAAGTTTACTTATTCGAAAAAAATCACTTGATTTGACTTAACACAAATTTTATATAAAAAAATTTCAATCTTGTAATTCTAAATTAAAATTGTGTCAAATGTATTAAAAATTTTGCGATCTTAAATATGTCAGATGAAAAGTTAAAATTAAACTTTTGCAAAATATAAAAATAAAAATAAAAAATAAAAAATCAAGCTTTAGTTAAAAATTGTTGAAGAATGACAAAAGTCACAATTAATGAGATGAGTGGACTATTTAATAGACTTAGACAATCCTCCTTTTTATACGCCCAAAACCTAATTTTATATGGTGGACTCTTTATATCTCATATTAGATCTCAATTGCTTTTAACTTTAATTTTCAAATTAAAAATGTCCTTTCTTTGACATGGATGACACACTTGAAACTTAATTTAACCCGATTCATCTGAATTAACGCATAATAATGTACTAAAAATTATTTATTTATATTCAATTTCTCTAATATCTATCTTTTTTGTTTAAAGCTGCAATTATTAGTTCTAAACAAGTGCAAAAAAGCTACAATTATCATCGATTCCAATAAGAGGAATATTTTTTATTGGAAAATTAATCCAAAGTATAATTACATTTCAGTAGGTAAAATATGTTTAACTTTAAATCATTTTAAAAAATATTGGTAAAAAGTTTTTAGTAAAAACTTAAAGCCATTACCAGAAAGATTTTATTTTTTAAAATAAAATAAGTGACGAGTTATCAAAAAGCTTAAAAATGGAGAGTGAACACAGTAAAATCAAATCTTCTTTCTATTGTTTGTTAGTAGCTTAACGATGATCTCTTCGCTAGGTTCTCAATTGCCATCTTTCTCGTTTTTTTTGTTAAAAATAAACTGCTTATTTAGTATTTAATATTTATATTGAAATTGAATTAATTTGAATTTTAACTCACCTATAGAGGTTAATCGGTAGGGCTCCTAACATTTTAGTAATGTTTTTTATCGTCCCACCAACCCTTTTACCCAGTACAAGAAAACAAGAACATACGACAAAAGTTATCCAAGAATTCTCCCACATGAGCGATAGACTTAACATTTTCCAAATAAAATACACCTGACAGTCGTTCAATCAAAATCAGCAGACTACAATTATTATAATTTATATCAACAAGGTTGGTCGATAATCACCATGACATTTCTTGAATTCCTCCTTTTTCTGCCCAAAGACCAATCACTGAAGCTCAAACTCACTATCACTGTTATTCAAACCAGATGGGGCGAATTGGGCTTTCTCAAAACTTCCAATCTCACTATTTCCTTCATTCCCCTGCATCTTTACACACCCAATTGTCCAAAGTTCCTAACTTTTCCCCCAATTTCAAGAATCCCAAAGCCATCACAGTCTGCATGTCGGCAGCTACGCCGGCGGTGGCACCCACAAGCTTTGGGTTCAAGAATTTGATGGAAACAGTGACAATCGATGTTCATAAAGCGGAAGGGAGGCCATTGAATGTGCCACTGATTGCTCCTTTTACTATTGCTTCCTCAAGATTGGACAAAGTGGAAAACGTAGCTATAAGGGTAGAGCTGAGTAATGGTTGTGTTGGGTGGGGTGAGGCCCCAATTCTTCCATTTGTGACGGCAGAGGATCAACCCACTGCATTAGCCAAAGCAGCTGAAGCCTGTGAGTTCTTGAAGAAGAGTCGTGAAATGACTTTAAATGTTGCATTAACAAAAATCGGCGAGGTGCTTCCTGGCCATGAGTTTGCTTCTGTGAGTTATATTAGTAATTTCTTTTGCCTTGTCATTATGTATTCTGCAATAAAAACTCTTCCTTTTTCTTGTTCATGTTTATGGTTTCACTTTGTTTTGTGTCAGTTTGTGATATTGATAGAGTTTAGATTTTGACTAGAGGGGTAGCTCAGATGGTATCATGTTCTTTTCCTTAGTGCTCTTTCTGTTTGCTTTTCTTTCCTTTCCTTTTTTCTATATCTGGTTTATTATTTTTGAGACGAGGGTTCTGAGGAAACAACCTCTCTACCTTATTTGGTAAGCTGTGTACTTCCTAGACCCCATTTGTGGGATTGCACGGGGTATGGTGTTGATGTTGTTTGGTTGCTCAAATGGTAAACATTCTACACGTCTAGTCCTGAGGTTGTGGGTTTGAGTCACCAACCAAGTAAAAAGGTGAGAGCCCTTAAGGAGAGGGGTAAATAAAAAAGATAGTGTTTGATTTCTTCTTGGTTTGTCTATGGTCCATTTGGTCTGTGGACTGTGGTCCTATTCTCTTGTTGAACCTAGTAGGGTACTAATTTGGTTTCAGCTATTGTTTGCTACTATGTACGATGCAATCCGAAGTTTTAACTGAATTTTAAAGAAGTTTTTTTTTTTGGCATAAGACTTAGACATACAAACTTTGCATCAACTAACAAGTAAACCTCAAACTTTGGGACTGCACATCTAGACACCTCAACTCATCTCCATTGTGTCTCATGGACACTTGACGTTGACATGATATATACATTTTTAAGGTGTCTAGATAATCATTTTGTAAGTTGGGGTGTTCAGCTGACACAGGGGCACCTTAGGATGACGTGACACATACATTTTGGAGATTTCTACATGATAATTTTGTAAGATGGAGTGTTTAGCTGAAATATTGGAACCAGTTGAGGTGTCTAGACATGCACTCCCGAAGTTGGAGTGAGTTTCAGTGCCTATCTATGTATGATGTTGGTTTTTCTCTATCAGAAGCACTTCTTTACCCTTGATGTTAGTTTGTTGTCTTAAAAAGATTTATGGAATTCTTTTGGCTTCACCACTTTAAGTGTGTATTGATTTTCAAGATTGGAACTCAAAGGTCAATATAACATTGGGTGCTATAGGTTTATCTGATTTATGATATTTTCTGTAGGTCTAAGTGAGAGATAAAATTTTTGTTAAGGGAGTTACTTACCGGAGTTTTTTTTTTAATACAATGGTTATTGAGTGGATGGCTGCCTTTGTTACTGTAACAATTCTGTGGCCATTATGTCTTAGCTTATTTACATTGGGATTTCACGTCAGAGTTTATAGGCTAGGATATGGAACAGTATTCTGCCTTTGCGTGAGTGGAAAGAAAAAGTGAGTTGGGAGACAGTTATCGCTTCAAAGGGGCATGCATAACTTACATGTGTGTTTCTTGCAAGCCTGAGAATTTTGTTTATGGGCGTTTTATAACTTATTTTGGTGTTACTAGTTTGCATGCTTGGCCTTTCTATATTGACCTTTATAGTTTCAGAGATGGACCCTAGTTTGTGAGACATGTACCGGATTCTTCATCCTTCTTATTAAGTCTCTTCATCCACATGATAATAACTTCTTTGTTCTGTTGCAGTCTCAATATTCCTTCTCGTCTGGTTCTTTTGACTTACCTTCAGTCAGCATCTCGTTTTAGTCTTTGGTAATGTCATGTGCAGAAATCCTTTCTGTGAAATTAAACTAGTATCCTTTCTCTGGCGATGGATCTTTCTTAATACATTGGACAAAACACGTACTTGTGTGTTTAGAGTGGTCCTGCTGCTGCCTTCAGCTTGGACACTACATTATTCGCAGGAATAATTGACAAGCTACCTTGAGCCCTTGTATGCTATAACTATGTTAATTCTTATCTTTCAGATTCATCTTTGTAGAACTGAAAAATTGTGTGGTGCTGATTAAAATTTTAACTTGATTGAAGGTCCGGGCAGGAGTTGAGATGGCACTGATTGATGCAGCGGCGAACAGGATTGGAATACCTCTGTGGAGACTATTTGGTGGAGAATCTAATTCAATCTCTACTGACATTACAGTTGAGGCTTTCTTTCTTATTCTACTTTAGTTGGCAATACACAGTAATTTCTACCTCTGTTAGTTTCCTAGTATTTGCGCCTCAATCATTGCTCTGAAATCACAACAATGCTATCAAACATATCCTAGTAGAATCATAGTTAGCTAGGTATTCTTACTTAAGAAAATTATAATAGAAAATTAAGAACTGTCATGGACGTGTTTAAACAGATCTCAGTGACCATCTTATTGTAGATTCCGATAGTTTCACCCACAGAAGCTTCTGAATTGGCTTCAAAGTATCGTAAACAAGGTTTCAGGACTTTAAAGCTTAAAGTGGGCAAGAATTTGAATGGAGACATTGAGGTGCTTCAATCCATACGTGCAGCACATCCTGATTGCCTGTTTATCTTAGATGCTAATGAAGGTTACACGGCAAATGAAGCTATTAAAGTCCTGGAAAAGTTGCATGGTAAAGCATTTTCTTTTTTAAATTTATAATCTTGAGCTAATGTTCGCCTATCTGTATGGACAGAGCCCAGAGGAATGACAAAAAGTTTCTGAATCTTGGTTCTCTGTACCTTCCCTCTCATATACTAGACATATCTCCGTGATAAATGATTAGGGTTTTTTTCAGTTGCTCGGATACATCATTATCTTCTCGAAAGAGAAAATCACGAATCTCTAATTTTCTGTCAGAAATGGATGTGACTCCGGTGCTATTTGAACAACCTGTTCATAGAGATAATTGGGAAGGTCTTCGTCATGTCAGTCAGATTGCAAAGGAAAAATATGGGGTATCTGTTGCTGCCGATGAAAGCTGTCGAGGTTTAGTTGATGCTAAAAAGATAGTGCAAGAAGGTCTTGCTGATGTCATTAACATTAAGCTTGCCAAAGTTGGGGTGCTTGGGGCTTTGGAAATTATTGAGTTAGTGAGGTCCTCGGGCTTAAATCTGATGATTGGTGGTATGGTTGAAACCAGGCTTGCCATGGGCTTTGCTGGTCATCTAGCTGCTGGCCTTGGATGTTTCAAGTAAGTTTCTACTGCAAGTTCTCTGCAAAAAGTTACCTGCTTTGGTGCAAACTCATAATATATATATTCTATCACTGTTGCTGGGACACTCATATAAATTTGAAATGTATTTGATTTATAAACTATCACCATACTGACAATTCAGCTGATTTTCTGACTCTGCACCTTTTATTTTACTTCCTCTCTCCCCAACTTCCCTGTATTACTTATGGTATAGACCGAATCACCGGGTCAAACAAATAGAGATAATACCTTGACTCGATTAACTTGCGCTAAATTCTATGAAGATTTTAATACTCCATTGAAGTTGACATTAGTATATCCATGTTTCGACAAATACTGTGCAAAATCCTGGTTGTATTATCTATGCAATTTGATTGGCTCTTTAATTTATGTGCCTTAATTCTTTGCAGATTCATTGATCTAGACACACCCCTTCTGTTGGCAGAAGATCCCGTATTCGGGGGTTATGAAGGTACTTCTTTTGCCTTCTCTAAGAACTTTCACCCATGACTCAAGTGGATCTTAGTATGTAGTGTGTTTTGCTTGTACGGAATTGATCTGATAAATTGCATCGCTCACTTCTTTATGTACCCAGTTTCTGGACCTAATTACAACTTCTCAAATGCTAGAGGGCATGGTGGTTTTCTTCATTGGGAGAATATTGCATGGTAAGTTTTTTTTTTAATAGTAAATTCTGAGTTAACCATGTCTCGTATAGGGCATGGTGGTTTTCTTCATTGGGAGAATATTGCATGGTAAGTTTTTTTTTTAATATTAAATTCTGAGTTAACCATGTCTCGTATGCTCTAGCAACATTTAGCAAACATGATTATTCGAGTGATGTGTCAAGTCAAAATCTTTTGTGTTATTACTGGTGTGCACCCTTGTGTGCATTGTCTGCAGAATGGCAGTTCATGCATTTGAGGTCAATGATATGTTTATACATACTTACACTTTATTTCAGTAACAGGAGATGTTGACTAGCAAATACCCCCACCCCCTCCCCTGTAAACCTCTCAGCTGTTATCTACCTATGTTACACAAACTTGTTTATGGATACATAATCAGTACGGGTGTCAGTTCAGGAGGACTCACATCCATGTCACAACCATGTAAAATGGGTACACCAAAACAAGTAAAGGATCTATATGATGTAGCAGTTGGAAAGTATTATATTACCGTTTGCATAAAAAGTTGACCAAAAAGAATAGCTTCTTCAAGCTATGTTCTTTTCCTTCAATATATGGAAGCATTTCATATCTGATTCAAGCCTCTATGATCTCTGTTAACGTCTAAATATTAGCAGCAGCAGTACATGTAACCAAGTTTTCCTTGGCCAAGTATCAAGACTAATTGTTCATCTTAGCGTTCTTGCTTTTTCCTGATTTGAACTCCTTGAAATTTTGTTTCGGTGATAACATGGTTCATATTTCAACATGTTCTATCTAGCTCTGACAGCTGTGGAACCTGCGGTCAAGTGACTTGATATATGTGATTTGCTCTAAATCACACTGTTCTTGAAAAAAAAAAAATCTATGTTTGTACGAGATTACTCTGTTTGCTCTAACATTTGAAATTTTCTGCAGACATTCGTAGCGGAGTTTGTTCACTCTTCAGGATTGTCACTCACAACAGTCAACCCCATTAGTTCCAAGTTATAGTTATGCATATGTACTCATGAGTATTAGTTGTCGTTAAGTTTGAATGTTTATGTGCCAAAGAATGGAACACAATGCAGAATATCCAATCTTTGGAGTAAACAAACACTATGTAAATGTCTTATTGTATGTTGAAATTGGTGTTAGTTGAGAACGTCGCTTGATCTTCTCTTTGATAATTTCAACAAAGATTGTATCACCATGCCACACTCTTGGTTCTAATTTGTTAGTTTTGTTCTAACATCTAGCTTTTGGACTTAAAAGCACACAAATCCAATGTCAAAAATGATGGCTCGAGTGCTCAAGATAATAATAGTGTGGAAGCTCTATGCCAAAATGTCCCTGTCAACTTGCTCCGGGCTTTGGTCCAGTGAGAAGCGCAACACATGATATATGGTTTATACTCGAACTGTCACCAGACAAAAATCTGATATTTAAATACATTTTATCTTTGGTTATCCCAAGAGTATGTTCCTATAGACCATATGGCTATACTAACAATGTAACAATTTGACACAAGAAATAATTCCACTTGAATCGTCGAAACTCGAAATAAACACCGGTTGAGTTGAGATGAACTAAAGCTAAAAGGCTACATCCGCTTATGGTAAATGAGAAACCTCACCTCAGTATGCTTGACTTGAATCGAATAATTAATTCGCGTAAAAGTTAAAAAGTATATGATTTTTTTTTTAAGAATTGATAATGGCATATATACTTTTGATAGTGAGTATGAGAGAATGATAATTAAAGAAATAGCAAGTGTGGATCGAAAATAATGATGAAGGCATAACGTTGGACACATTAAATAACTGTGAGTGACTACTGGCAATCACCATCACCGAAAGCAGGGGTGTGTAGGCCCAACCCCTCAAATCTCATGCCATCTCAATTGCTCCCCTTTCTTTGTATGTTACAAATATATAACTATACAATTCAAATACAAAAGTTATTAAATTTTTTTAAAAATATAAATCTTAAATATTTATATTTATTAGTCATGATGGTGGATATGGTTTGTGATGATGGAGGTGATTGGTATTATAGTCACTGATGCAATGCAATGATTGATAGTGGTGTTAGTTATTGTGATAGTGAAGTTGATTAATGTTAGCAAATGATAGTGTTAATAGTGATGGTTAAATAATGTGTGATTGTTAATGGTGGTATGGTTGACTGCGGTGCTAGTTGTGACGCGACGAAGGTGGTTGGTAAAAGGATTGGCCACAATAATTGTAGTACATAGCTAATAGTGGTAATGGAGGTGGTGGCTGCAATGAATATAATTATAATGATGGAGATGATAGATGTGATAGCGACTGATATTAGTGATTGACAATGACGATGATAAGAGGTGGTTTTCAAAGTTTCACTCACAAAACTTTAAATATGTTTTCATATCAACACATTATTTCAAATATCTTTTTTCAATATTTGTTATTTCTGGCAAGATTTTAGCTTTAATTCCCCATAGTCAATTTCACCAACTTCATGAGGTGCATGCACTAACCCATTATATTAAAGAAACTTTAGTACAAGACAACATTCCTCATTATTTAGTTGGATGAAACCATGAATTATGAATATTCCTACTGTTTTTCGAATGGACACTTCTCTTTTGCCTTTTGTTAGTCGGCCAATCCCCCTATTTTCCTCTCAAGACCTTATGTTTAATTAAATTGATACAAAAGAATGTATATTGGTCATCACTATTTATTTAAACGGCGTAAAATGATGGATATGTTATCAACTTTTACAAATAATTGTCCCTTAAAAATGAGACACTAAATGTTTGTCGCTGTCAAATATAGTCTATTGAAATTGATTACGACCTACAGTAAAGATGTTCTCTTCAAGTCGCATTAATAGTTGATGACCTGATTTTAATTATATTAGTTGACTTGTTCTTTACCATGAAAAAGAAGAATACATATAATTTATATTTCGTATTTTTTTAAATTAAAAATGATACATAATATAAATTCCGAGCAACTTGGTCCCTAATAATTAGAATGCACACTCTCATTGCAACAAAAGAATAATGATCACTTGTATGTCACGCCACAACTAATTATAACATGAATACAACCAAAGTACTAAATCATACACCTTAATGATTCTCTATAATGTACTTCTCTTTGTAGCCACTAGGAAAAGTTTATTCCCTAATTCAGATTAATTAGCAAATCTTCCCTTTGTTAAAGACTTTTATTTTTACCATTCAACAAAATCTAGCCAAAAAACAATACTCTCTCCATATCATTTTATGTGACACCTTTTGACTTGCCATTGTGGTTAAGGAAAAAAAGAAAGACTTTTGAAACTTGTGCTCTTAAATTATTTTTAGATATTTGTGTGGCTGAGAATTATTTTATTAACGATACAAGGGAAATTTTAAAGTTGAATTGTTTCCTTTTAGAGTAAGGTTACATTTTTTGGGAACATACTTAAAAAGAAAAAGGTGTCACATGCAAGGGGACGAGGAGAGTATAATTTATATGACACTTTTTCATTTTAGGATGTCCCAAAATGTTTGATACCATTACCTTCAGAAAACTATTCATACTTTATAGTTTGATATGATTTATTGAGTCAAATAATGTCACATAAATGAAATTTACTGTGGCGAGTGAGATTGATATGACCAGTCCATGTTTCAATTTGGAAAATCCTATCGGCTACTACAGTTCAAGCATGTCATGAAATGTTGTGGTCCAGCCTCTTAACACAATTGTGTAGTGAGACTTCAATTCATGGATTCACACTTGTTCAGATTAACCTAAACTTGAGGAAGACAATATATTTTGATTCTTCCTTGATGGTGATATATGGCCTATGTGTCACAATGAGAAGTACTCCCATGCCACCTGATTACTTTGATCATTTGTGTTGAGAAATTCAAATAATATTATAAATATATATATAACATTGAGAATTCATAAACTCAAAATTCTGAATCTCATATGTTTGAGTTCAAGGCTTGCTCAAGCATATCCAGTGACAAAGTCAGAATTTTCACTAAGAAGGTTTGAAATAAAAAAGTAAACACAAAAAGAAGTTAAAGGTGGTTCAATATAATATATATATATATAGTAAAAAAATATTTTAACTAAATGATGTAATTTTCCGCCAAAGGGGATTCATCTACCCAGCTCCGCCCCTGCGCGTGTAGCCCCATGTTGACTTTAAACTAGTGACTTGATAACTAATATGTGGATGCCATAATTATGGGAATCATAGCAGGGGGTAATTAAATTAAAGAACATGCACTAAAATTGTACTTGCTACCAAAACATTTGCCTGAATATTAAAGTTTTTACCAATGCTTCCCCTATAAATAGAGCCAATGACTAAACTAAAAATGCAGCTCATCCAAGTCCTATTCCTCCAACTCTCTTCTCTACTGAAGCAAACAAGAAAAAGAAACAAAAACCACAGTTCTTTTCAAGTGAAAATAATGAAGACAGCATCAAAACTTGCAGTTCTCACAGTTCTAGTTCTGCTTCTTGCTGAAGCACACTTCTCTGCAGCTGTAACGTGCAGCGCGATTCAGCTGAGCCCTTGCCTTAGCGCAATCACATCGAAAGCACCACCATCTAGCCTCTGCTGCAGCAAGATCAGGGAGCAAAGGCCCTGCCTCTGCAGTTATCTCAAGAACCCAAATTTAAGGAACTATGTCAACTCCCCGGGTGCCAAAAAAGTCGCTAGTACTTGTGGTGCTCCCTATCCCAGATGTTAAATACTACCTTCGAAGAATCATCTGCTTCTTGCTAGGTGTTGTATGTGGGAAGTGAAAACAATATGTTTGGTTCACTCTATATCTTGAGAGTCACTGTGTGTGCTATGGTCTACACTCTTTGTTCTAGTTATTATGTGTCTTTGCTTGCTTTATTTATGCACTCTTGAATGAAAAGAGATGAAATCATGCTATGTCAACATATGTACAAGTTGTGTCATAAGTACTACTAAGACAGTATAAATATGGTTTTTCTCTACGACTCTACGTATCAATGTGCTTGTAATCCAGTTCTCAAATGCAAAACTAAATAGATTTTGACATGCAACCTCTTGTAATCCCTGCAACAACCATCTATTGTTGCTCCTATTCGATAACCAGAACACTACACAGAGGACAAAAATAATAAGATAGATATAATGGGAGGACTTATTGGCCCAAACAACAAATGACAGACTTCCGGGAAAAGGCACAAAAACACTCAAAAAGAAGGAATGTGAAAGGAAATTAAATAACCAAATAGACTCAAAATAATTCTGGGGAAAAAGTGGTACACTTTAATTGAATACATTAAATTAAGTCAACCAAAGTGGAGAATATGTCAAATCCACTGTGAGGAAGTATACTATAATTTATTGTTGGGACCTAAAATTAAACTCATAATGGGGCATTTTAGCTCCATATCAAGCCTAGTGTAGGAGGGGATTTGCTAAGGCATAATAACAAATCCCTGTGTTTCCACAACCTCTTGTTGTCTTCCCTTTCTGTGCTGCTCTTGCTTTGTGTATGCGCTAAATTATACTCCCTCCGTACCATTTTTTGTGGCACCCTTGGGTAAAAGGAAAATTTTAAAGTTAAATTATTTTCAATTAGAGTAATGTGACATTCATTTTGGGAGGAACCAAAAAGGAAAGAGATACAGTGACTAGTGTATGCTTGTGCAGCAAATTTGTTAGGTGAACAAGTACTCCACAAACATAGTGTCTTTCAATGGACTTCTTTATTCAGAAACGAAGTTGGCATGATGTGATGCCTAAATCTCGAATATTCCTTACTGCTACAAATTTAATCAGTTGTAATGGAACAACTTTGGAGGCTCCAGAGTTTCATGTACATGAAAAACAACACGCGATACAATTAATTTACTTACAAAAAGAATCTAAGCTTCTCAGATATGGAGAAGATCGGAGATTTGGTTCCAGCCAGCAAACCAGGGCCTCCTGTCTGATGGAAGGACAAAGTTAAGTTCAAACATCTCTCTTGACATGTTACCTCCTTCACAGAAACCTACAAGCTTTGCCACTATCTCAGCACTTTCTTTTACATGCTTTTCGTCATGTGGATTAGTCCAAAGCTTGTTAATAAATTGCATTCTCCTCTGTTTTCCCTCCAAAGGAACTTCCCATTTCATGTACAGATAATCTCTTTCTTCGGCTGTCAGGCGGGTTGTCAATCTCTTGGCAAGGAATTCCCTTTCCCTCTTCAAAGCTCTAATGCTGAATTACATTTCAAAATATAAAATCATCAAATTTTGAGCATAAGCCAGACTTGCATTTAATGAAATAGACAATGGGGAAAGACAGGAAAAGAAATATACCTTGATGACAAAGAGACTGTTGGCTCATTTCCAACGCGGGCTGGGGTTGCGTTTCCAAGCTCTGCCAGGTGCTGTTGTAACCATGTCAAGCGCCTGAGTTCAACTTCTAGATATATTTCATCAGCAGGGTCTCCCTTGAATAACAGATAGAACTGTGACCGATGAATAATGGAAACGTAGCAAACATCCCATAAGTCAATAATTTGCTGCCTCTGTTCCTTAAATGTGATTTGCCATGAAACTGGGGACTCTTCTGGTATCTGATGAATGTTTTCATCATCCTCTAAATCGTATCCAGACGCTTCATTTGCTTCCAGCTCAAGCACCTACAGGCACAAACGAATGATAAAGAAAACTTGAAGAAGATAAGTATAATTGCAGCAAAGGGATAGTTGAGGATTCCTGAAATTTTGAACAACTTCAATTAGTATCACACAAAAATAAAGAGTGTACAAGCTTTTCCTGAAATTTTGAACAACTTCAATTAGTGTCACACAAAAATAAAGAGTGTACAAGCTTTACCTGGCATACGAGGAGCTGCTTTTGGTATTGAAGTTTGGCCACTCGTTCTTTAAGTTCTGTCACATACGATCTTATGTTTCTGACGTTCTCTTCTGCTGCCTCCTGAAACATCTTCTGCATCTTTCTCATGTTCACAGAACTGGAACGGCGATATGGAGTGCCTTCCTTTGATGAAACATCTCCTCCATCACTTTTTGTTGGAGTCTCATTATCATGCATCGGCTGAATTTCACAGGATAAATCATCTGAATCTGGAGCTCTATTTTCCATCTCACAATCCAGTACTTGTCGTGCAGTTGACAGAGGAGAACAAGGAGATTTCAAGAAATTTTGCCTGTTGATACTGTTGCTCGAGGCCAATGGGAGTAACTTCTTCTTTTTCGATGGATGCTTTGCCTTTTGTGTGGTGTCATTGTTAGACTGTTGATCATTATTGCTTGGAAGAGACATAACCAGCTTGTCTAATGATTTTTGAACATTTTCTAGCTGTTCTTCAAGATCAGCAATTGTGCTTCCTTGTGAGTGAAGTCTGGCTATCTCTTCCTTCAGGTTGGCACTGACACTCTTATTGACAGCAACAACATTTCCAACTTCAACTTCTTTGTGGACTGGTGGTACAGAACGCATTTCTCTTATCTCTGCTTGCAACTTAGCAATAGTTTCTGCAGCATCCTGGTTACCTAACCTATGACATGCAACTTCCTTTTGCAGTACTTCCAATGCTCGATTTGCTTCATCTCCAAGCTGCTCCTGGAGATGTTCGAGCTTACGAATTTCATGCATAAGTGTAAAAGGGGCAGCCAAAGATTGCCTCATTGACTGCCTTCCCATTATGTTTCTTGTTCTTTCACCACGGACTGGTGCTTTTTCTTCAAGGTTTGGTGATAATGTGCCAGAGAATGAGAGACATTTCTTCACATTTGGACTAACAGATTCAGATGGTTTCAGTCCCTGATTCAGGATTTCAATGTTAGCATGAAGAGACCTACTTTACTCTGAATTGGCACAATACAAGAAAACTTAGATACAGACCTGTTCCTCCTGAAGCTTTCTGCGTAATTCATCAACTTGTGACTGTGCAAGATCCCTTTGACGCTTCAGCTCCTCGATTTCCATTTCCATCTAAAAAGGGCCAGTCAGTCAGTCAGTCAAATAAATATTCACACTTAAATTTCATTTTCTTGGAGAAATTCATAGTTAATGAACCTGTTGAATTTTCAAATCTCTCTCATTAGCTGGCTCTGGGGTGCGCAGCTCTGCTTCCAATCTGGCTACTTCCTTCTGCAAATGCTTGACAAGCTGTTTGTCGGAAACGACCTGATATAGCAGGAAAGAGAGAAGTTAAATATTTGTGTTAATGCTTAAAAGATAAAATGAGGTACATCACATAAAAGAGGTACATCCGTGATAAGATTTCAAAGGGAAGTTACTGAGCACACCATATTCACTTGTGCATTGTTTGTGACTTCCTTCGCTCGGGTGGCAAAGAAGAGAGTGTTGCGAGATTGTTCAACATGACTAGATGCAGGGCTGAGCGTGCATATTATCGCAGTACGGGCATTTCCACCAAGTGAATGTTGCAATATTCTTGTCAGTTTTGAGTCCCGATAGGGTACATGACCACTTCTTTTGCCCACACTACTTACAGGAAAAAACAATAGAAATGAACAAATCAGATTGGAGAACTACAGTGACAAAATAAGTTATCAACTCCAGTAAGCTGCTATGGACAGGCATGTCATCAGCCCAAACGATGAGTTTTTTTATCACAGAACTAAAGAAGCATAAAAATATTTGTCCAAGCTATTACAAACCTGAGCTTTCTAATTACGGTTGTAAGAGTCATCAAACTGAGATTGATATGGCAGCCTTCCCTAAGCCTGGCACCATCTGCATTTGTCTGTGCAGCTCTTTCGCTCCCAGCCAAATCAACAAAGTTCTGCAGCACATAAAAATATAATGATTAAGGTGCTTCTATTGTTCTTAAGTGTCCTCTAAAACAATCAAGGAGGAGGTTCATTTACCAAGCTTGCTACATAAGACCTCACACAATCAGAACTTTCACGAAGAGTGCTTTCTATTGTCTGCATATGATAAAAAATAATAGTAGTCAGTTAAGAAAAACTGTAGCTAAAGGCCTATGATCAAAAGTAATAGTAGTCCGCTTAGAAAAGTTGTTGCTAAGGACATTTAAAGTTTGAAATAAAAGACTTTCGGCACACAATTGAGGACAGACCAGTCTTATTATCTGGTGTGATCGTGAGCTCGAATCGTTTAAGGAGGTTTCACCGACTTGCCGCTGAGCTGCAGATTTAAGCGGTACATGTTGAAGACGGATTAGCTGGGGAAAACTAAAATAAAGCATCATCACTTTGAAAGAATCAAATTCTTACCCTCACAGATACTAATTAAATGCCTCAGATGTTGGTCATTGCTTGCTGTTTCTTCAACCAATTTCTCGACAACAGTTCCTTTCTGCAAATTAAAAAGATACCATGTAAAATGATACAGAAAGTAAAGGCTATAAAATTTGAAGGCCCATCAATTTTAGCTCAACTTTACCTCTGGATCATCAAGAAGCTTGAGATTTCGACCAGATTCAGAATTCAATAGGTCCCTGACATTTTCATTGTAGATCTCCAGTCCAGATATTCTTATTCTATATTCTCTTTCTGGGGTCTATATGACAATGTCAAATGACCAAAAATTAAAAAAAAGTCAGCGGCAGTTCTTACTATAATGGCACTTAGAAAAACTGTGAATTCTTGTTTTATTTCAAGCTAAGGACTATTACAAGACATGTAATATTTGTAGAAAATACAAGTAAGAAACAGGAACTACTTGACTTATCATTTATCGCTCATCTAGGATAAATACAAAGTAACGACAAGCTTCAAATATCTCATAGTATAACAACTCTTATCTACTAATTCCAGTAATCCCATTAGTGACATGCCTTCAATGACCTTGGAAATTCTGACAACAAGAAGCATCAGATGACAACAGGAGTGCTCAAAAATGATGAAGCTTACACTCATTATATGTGAATATATGTCGTTGACAGCTTTCTCAGTAATTCCTCTCATTGTGTAAGTCTTCCCACTGCTGGTTTGTCCATATGCAAATATGGTTGCTGAGATGGAAAGAATAGAAATTAATTCATGATCAAAAAGGTTTCCAATAGTTATAGATATTCATATAAAAACCTCCCTTCATAGTATGAGCGAGAGAATTAGTACCATTTATTCCCATCAAAGAGGATAAAGCCACATTCTTTACTCCTTCCTCATACACTGCTTCAGTTATACTATCTGGACTGAAGACTTTATCTGAGTAAAAGAAAATGTACATTCTCAATCAGATTTTATAGAGTCTAAATTAAGATAAGACAAAAATGACAAGAATATTAAAGCCAGTGGATGTGCCATTCAATTACCAAATGTGAATGAAGCTGGTTGAGCAGCACGTTCCTGGGGAAGTGGTCTGTAAATAATCGTTTGATCATCAATGCATTCCCATGCAGCATGGTCTTTGGCTGCAAGCTCCCTTTTGTTCAAAGGCCTTAATCTTACTGTTACAACGATTTTCTCCTCTCTAGCTCGTTGTCCACTAGGCGTGGTTGCTGGAGTCCTTTCTATCAATTCATCAACTTGTGACTGTGCAAGATCCCTTTGACGCTTCAGCTCCTCGATTTCCATTTCCATCTAAAAAGGGCCAGTCAGTCAGTACCAGGAGTTCTAACCGTCATCTTGGCAAGAACTAGACTAGCAATTCTCCAAAATGAACTCCAGCTGAAAAACGCAAGGGCCTGTCGAGAGGAGACTGAGATAATTGAATTCTCAGATATATATATGATCATATTTGTCAAAAGAGAACCAATTACCCACTGACTCAGTGCTACAATTTATGGATATCCTTAAACACAGTCGACTATGGTTAGGGAAATAGTTTTCTTGGCAAAGATAAGATAGGATAGAGGCAAATCCAAGGTTTAAGCCTGCGGGTGTGGAATACAACAACACCATGTTTACTCTTTTGTGGAAGTGGATGAAAACTTGATAAAACTATACATATCTATAGATTACTGTTCAAATTAAACACAGTAAGTGAGGAAACACCCCTAGACCTCTACATCCTCCTCCCCTGCCAGGTACTACATAACTGGACCCAAAAGACAAACTTTTTTTCTGTTTATGAGGAATAAAAACACAAAAGATATACATAACTTTATTAGTGAACCTAACATAGTTAAATACAACAAAGAGTGAGCTATACACCAAAAAAAAAATCCTAGGTCATTCACTCAGATCTCAGATTACTTTCCTATTCGATAACCAATTTAAACAGCAGGCTTTGCTAATTTTACAAAATAATCTGAATCTCGCTAAATTCTTCCAGATCAAAAACAATATACGTAGTGTAATCCCACAAGTAGAGCAGGTGAGAATGGTGTATACGTAACCTTAGCCCTACATCATGAAAGTGAGGCGGTTTTTGATCGACTCAAGTACTGGTTTACTACATAAGTGAAGATAATTGAGCGAAATAAGGAAAGAGAATTTAACAACGTGAAGTAAAATTTGCATAACAGAAAAACAAAAAAAGGAAACAAAACAGAAATTGTTTCTGAGATTTACCTGAAAGGAAGAGAAGACGATTGAGCTAATTGCGCTTGAGATCTGAGAAGACAAAAATCTGATTGGGAGGAAAAAAAAGGGGGAAGATATCGAAATGGAAAGAGTATGAGCTTTAATGGGGTGTCTCTCTCTGTGATACCGTCTGTAAATTGGGGGCTTTTGAATTTCGAGTCTCCAACGGCTAGTTTATTATCTCGTCGATTTTCTCGTGTTTAAATGAACTTCTCGTTTTTGTCTCCTCAATATATCGCCGATTTGCGGTACAGCGCTCTAGGATTAACGGTTTTGTTACTTTGTCATTTGTAAATTAATTTCTTTCCGACAAAAGAGACAAAACTGATAGATGTAATTTGCTTTGATGCCCCCAAATTTAGGGGGGAATGTTATCGTAGACCCTCTCCTTCCTAAAATATTGCTCCTACTTTTGTTTTCTTTTTAATTTTTTTTAATCTACCTTTCACTTTAAATTAAAAATACAATTTAAATTTAAAAAATGTTAATTTATTAATTAAATAATATCTCTATATTTTATAATCCCTACAATATTAATTTAAAGAGATTCTATTAATGTGAAAGTTGAATAATTATCAACCATATCGACTCCAAATAAAGATAGAAAAAATTATGAGTTTAAGCAAACATATATTAGTTAATTAACTAACATAGCTATAATTTAAATTAATTACAATGCGTGGCAAACATCTAGCTGTGATTACAATTTGAGTTTTGTATAATTCATATGCTTTATACAAACGTTGTGCACAATTATACAAAAATTGTGCTCGAATAAAATTTTATAGAGAAATATACAAACACTGCGAATTGTATAACAAATTATACAAATGTTGTACACGAATTGTATAGCGAAATATACAAATGTTATATAAAAACTACGAATTCTTATAGGAATATTATAGTTACGAAATGTAATTACTTAAACTATAATTATGCAACCTAATTAAGATATTTTTGAATGACTATATCTAAAAATTCCTTGCAAAGAAACGCAGTTAGAAGGCCCATTCGAGATTTGATTAGCACATTGACTTTTTGGTACCCAGGAAATTTCTTTTTTTTTCTTTTTTACATTACTGAAACATATGTTATAGACTCTTTGATGGTCTTTTATGGAAAATATTAGTATTTTTTATAGAGAAGATTATCATTATTTTCGTCCAATCATAGTAGTAAAAATATTAGTCTTTGTTTGAACGCGAATTTTCTTTAGTAACCGTGGAGAAGTCATCAATACTAACAGCCTTTCCTTCTTTGTCCATATAATTATCAAAGATGACATCTTCCATTAGTCAGAACTGGATTGGTTTTTCTACGTGGACATTAATTTAAATGGAATTCATATGTATTTTTACTAGTGCAGGCACCTGCATATTCTTCAGCCCACCAAGTCTCTTTTTGATGAGTCTTCACAAATGCAGGCTCAATGCTTACTTCTTGATCATATACTTGTCGATCACCTTCTCACCATCTTATGGCCAAGAAAATAAATAGTATTCCACTTGTAGTAGATCCTACAGCTGTGGGAATATTCAAAATATCAGCTTCCCTTTCTGGGGTGGCGGTCGACCTCATGAATGTGGTCTTCCTCAATTCGAGCTTAAATGTGAAGTTAATCATGACCCCATTATAGACATATGTGCGTGCGTCACGTCGTTTATAAATTATGAAAACGAGTGTTGAGTCAACTGTGGTCAAAGATGAAGAGAATGAAAGAAAAATTTATATGGAGAAAAGCATAAAAAGAAAATTTTGAAAACAAACGGCGTGTTTGGTAGGAAACAAAATGTTTTCTTTATTTCTTTTCTAATATTTGATCAAGTAAAAGATAATAATGTAATCTGGTAAAATACTATCGGGGAAGAGTAGTGGCGGAGCCTCACCAAAGATGTTCATACTTTTAAAACATGGGTGGGTGATTTTTGTGTCAAGGGTGTTCAACAATTGGTGTATATATATATATATATCAAAATATCTATATTTAACCTATAACTTCAAAAAAAAAAATTTCAACGAAGGATGTTCATCTGACCATCCCTTCGTTGAATATAGCTCCGCCCCTGGGGAAGAGGGGACGGGGTGATTGAGGGGTGTGGTCTCGAGGGTGGTGGGTTTAGGTGCATTGGGTTGTTGGGAAGGCCAGGGATAATAAAATTGGCATGCCACTTGTTAATTTTTTTAATTATTTTTTTCATTTTAAAGAAATTTATTTTATGGAAAATAAAAATTCTTAACATTGCCATGTATTCAGCTTCGAGTAGGAAAATTTTGGTATTTTTTTTTTCCACTATAAAGTGCCAATGACGAGAAAATGCGAACGAAGAATGTGCAATACATTGTACATGTTCGATAAAATTCAATTAGTAACTCAAATTTGATATGTCTTGAAAATAATTTAATATTTAAATAATATTAACATTATATTATATCGAAATAGCGTGATTTTATATGTATTTAGATTTTAGGCCGCCTGGATTGGGTTTTAGGAGATATAATTTCCACATAAAAATCAATTTAAATTATGGAATAATTGGCCAGAATTATGGAAAATTTAATCTGTATGCACAAATATATTAATTAATATAATGTTTGATTATTCTATTTTGTCTTACTAAATATAATAATAAAGCATAAGTTATATGAAAATTTGTGTAGTTCTATAATAATATGGATATTACTAATGCATGGATCAATTAAAATGTCAAAATGGTCAAACTAACATTCACAATTATAAGAAAATTCATTTTCCATTTTAAAAGTAAAGTAATACTAATAATCAAACTATACATTCTACACTAGATAGAAATAACACCTGCCCTTACATTATTAATCCATATTTTTTTCATTACAACCGGATATATAATAAAAAAATCCAAATTTAATCATTCGGTTTAGAACGACACACATGCTTCAAACTAGGCTCGAATATTTCAACGATCCAAGCAAATGTTACTTGGCACGAAAGTAGTAAATAATGTTAAACTATTCTTTAAGTATAATAAATATAATGTCTTGAAAATATAATAGGAAAACAACTATAATTAATAATAAGGGTAAATTAGAAACTAAACATAAGTGAACAAATATTTTGAATAATTATTTTAAAGATAATGAATAAGTAAAAATAATATGAATGAAGGAGTATTAGCTTACAAATACCTAGTATATTAACGCCTATTTGACCATAGATTTTGATATTAGATTTTTAAAAAATAAAATAAAACCTTATTTGGTCATAAAATTCGATCAAAAACAAAAAAAGTTAACATTCCAAAAACTGGCCCAAATCCGTTTTTGGGAAAAAAATTCATTTTCTTAAAAAAAAATATGTTCGAACACAATTTTAAATTTCAAAAATTACTTCTAAATGCAACTTCAAAAATTCATTTTTAAAATGTCAATTAATTTATTATCAAGCTGGTTAAATCTACGTGCAAATGCTCGCTTACTAAATACTAGGTGCTAAAACTGCTGTAATCCACTTTGATGACTAAATTAAAATTTGCAAATTGGTGGAAACACATTGTATTTGTACTGTAAAATGTAAAATAAGAAGCTGCATAGCAATTTCCTTCTCTCTTTTTCCCTCTTTTAGTTGACGTCGTACATTGACCATCTCTTTTTTGTGCGTTTTTTTTGGTCTCTAGCTATTAAAAATAATTCATCTCACCTTCTTCATGTTTCCCAAATACATAAATAAAATTAGGAAATTCAACCACGATAATATTTCAGCTCCCAAAATTCAACATTTCATACTTCATACCGACAAAAATATATATTTATTTCTTCTAATTTAAGTGGTGGAGTTCAAATTTTGAGAGTCAAAGCGAGTTGAGTAATTAAATCATAACGTGCAAAAGAATTATACTGCATGTATATCAATCAGCTTTGCAATTCGTTCAACATCAATTGACCATGTTTCAGGAACAATCGATCGCCTTCTTCTTCTACTACTTGTTTGTGTCTCTGTTTATCTCCTTCGTCATATTCAGTGCAAATAATGATGCTTCCTCCTCCAATACATATTGTCCTACATCAACCTGCAATGGAGTTAACATTTCATATCCATTTTGGAGAGTTGACAATTACAACTCCAGCGTTCCTCAGTACTGTGGTTATCCAGGATTTGGAATCAATTGCCCAACAGATCAACCACATCCGGTTATTCACCTTCCAGGCGATACTTTCTACGTCACAGGAATAGATTATAGAAACTATTCTCTCACTCTAGTTGACACTGATGTTCTTAATAATGTGCAATGCCCTAGAGCACGTCACAACCTTACAATAGAGAAACTACCGTTGGAGGTTTCCGATTCCGATTCGAAACTTACCTTCTATTTCAATTGTACGAAACCTCTAATTGGTGCTCTTGCCGCAGAATGTTTGAAATCAAATGGAAAGATGACTTATTTCTACGTTGGGGAAAGTCAGCCGGACGATTTGAACTGGTTTGGGATTTGTGATGAGAAAGTGGTGGCGACGGTGATGGAGAGGAGAAGCTTCCAGAACAATGATTGGATCGATAAATTTGGTGCGGCCATGGGAGAGGGTTTCCAGCTGGACTGGCGGCGCGCGGCGAAGTGCGGCCAGTGCGAGGGATCAGACGGCAAGTGTGGTTATAACAATTCAACCCAGAGATTTTTGTGTTATTGCAAAGATGGTACCGTTCAGTTTAAAACTTGCAAAGGTACACCCAAAACTTCTCTCTATTTATCTTTGGTCATTCTTATATAAATTTTCGTATTTTGCTGCTTAAATCTGCTTAATATATGAATAACACCCAAAAAAATAAATACCATTTGGTTGCTTGTTAATTGTTTTATTATTATATATAAAGAAGAAGTACATCAAATATGATTTTTAGTTATCATTTTTTAATCCTAACAACAATATTTACAAGTAAGGTGTAAAAAGAATAAAATGTATGCAGACTTTATCACTATGTCTTAAAAATATAAAAGTTATTTTTGAAAGACCTCAACATATAAAGATTAATAAACTTTGTCTCATATAAATAAAATATATAAAAATTATAAGTTAATTCATATATTATTTAAATAGAATAAAACAATGAAATAATTAATCTTTGTATATTAACACTTGCATAATCTAATGAGCGACAACAACCCTTGTGAAAAAAATATAAAAGTGTCAGTCTTACCTGTCCAAGAAGACTGATACAAAGGTTTCATCTTCTTTTTTTTTCCAACTAATGCTATTAATTTAATTTTAAAAAAGTCTAATCTTGTGATTCCATAGTTGGCCTACGTGTTTAGTCATTATCCTATCTAATTTTATACGCTAATCAGCCAATGGTATCAAGTTTCGTTGCGTAACTGATGTTAGGATTTGACTTTAACAAGTAAACAGTTGTAATTTTTGCCTACTTTGAATTCAAAAGAATCAAATATGCCTAGTTTATTGCGTCTAAAATCTGAAACCAGATTGAATTTTCCACAAAGAGTAGTAGCAGGACTACGAATACACAACAATTGAAAGGCCATTAAAGATTGGGCTAGGGACTAAAGGTGTCAAACTAAGCCCAAAAGCAAAGGATTAGTCCAGCCCATAAAAATATGGAAAAACTATGTAATTATTCCAAGTAATTACACAGACATTTTCTTACTGTATTTACTAATTCTTCCGATAATATAAATACAATTCATATTGTCTCATTAATTAATAATATCATATTAAATTTTAAATCAAATACACCTAGATACATGTATTTTTGCTACTATATACATTTTGAAATATAAATACATAAGGAGAGAGGCGAAGTGTATCTTAGACACATACAAGTAGTACTAGATACACGTATCTAGAATATCATACACATTCTAAAGGCGGAATGACCTAATTTGCCCTTATACTTGGTTTTGTTGTCATAAGACCCTTGTACTCACTAAAACCAACCATTTAAATCCCTCTGACCATTGACCAAGTCTATGTGGCAACTTAGTTGTGACTCGGCAAAGGAGCGTGACTCCACTAAAAAAAAAGCGTGTGAAATACCTATATTTGATTAAAAAAAATTAAAAAAGTATCAGACAATAATTAAAAATGAAGTATAATTCATTTCTTCTTCTTCCTCTTTACATCTTCCCACTTTCTTTCTCCTCAAATTGCAAATGAAATTATGCTATAATTTATAAAGTGGTAGATCTAATAACCTTTTTTAACATCAAAACATTCTTCAACAAAGGAAAATTTTTAATAGCGCTTAGTATGCTTAGGAAATAGAAGCAAATAAAAGAAAAGAGCACTAGAAATACAAAATAATCATCCAAAAATCAGAAATGAAAGCATTTTTTGTGAAGAAATGTGAGTGTATGCTCTTTTGAGAATAGCACTATTCAATCACAATGTCGTTTTCCTGCACATTCTCATCCCAAATTTCATGAGTATTTTTGAAGTTTTATATGAGTTAATGAGGAGAAGCTTCCAGTAGCACTATTCAATCACAATGTCGTTTTCCTGCACATTCTCATCCCAAATTTCATGAGTATTTTTGAAGTTTTATATGAGTTAATGTAAAGGATAATAGTGAGTATTGAAAATCTCTATTAATAAGTTTGATAAAAGCTTTGAGAATAGTAAATGAGTTTTGTGAATTTATGAAATTAAATTCAAAAATGCAATAGAGATTTGTTGGGTTTGTAATATTGAACTTATAGTGTAAAATTCAAAACAAATAGGTAAGAATTTCGCCCATTTGACATGATGGTGTTCAATTTGAGAGTAAGTATGGAGATGGTGATTGTAGGTTGGTGGAGATGGTGATTGTAGGTTGGGAGAGGTGGAGGAGGAGGAAAGGTGAGAGAAAAATAATTTAATTTAATTTTCTTAATATAGAAATTTTATTTTTTTATTATTTATTTAATATTTTTTATTAATAATTAAAAATAGTTATAGAGATATTATGGCATGGCATTAAAATATATGATGTGGAAATGACATGTCATTTTTGTAAGGGAGAGTGAGCTACACACATGGTACAAGGAGTTTAAAAAATCTAATGAGCGACAACAAAGATCGAGTTTAAAAATCTCGTTTTAATCGAGTTTAAGGGTCCAGAAGCTCATTCTGGTGGGTACAAGAGTTCAGTTGGCAAAATCATGAGTATAAGGGTCTATGTGACAAACGGGACCAGGTATAAGGGCAAATTAGGTCATTCCGTCCATTCTAAAATACAAATACATATGGAGAGAGGAGAGAGACAGGCGAGAGGCGAGAGGCGAGAGAGAGAGTTAGTGTATCTCAGATCATGAGAATCAACACTATATCCATAACAAATTACATCTAATTTTAATCCTATTTATCCAAAATATATGTATGTAAACGCATTGAATACATATATCTGGGGACTGAAATCTAGCACAAATGATAATCTCAAAAATTTATGGAAAGATAGGTAATTAGGTCCTAAACTCATGAGATTTTGTGTTGTTTGCCCTAAAAAATTTGGGCAAAACTTGCAATTTAGCGAAGATAGAAAATGAGTTGAAATTGAGAATTAAATCGGACTACGCTGACAATTACATTAAACTGGATAATGCTTGAATGAATTACAATTTACCCAATTTCAAATTATTCATAGCGAATACTTTGTTCTTGACTTAATTTGACACCTCTGGGCAGCTCATTTTAACTCTCCAATTTCAATTTAATACACCTATTTAACATCCTTAGGCTAGCCCATTTGTTTTAGGACAGATCCATGAAAATTAGGGAAGAAAACTAATGATCACGACATTTGCGTTGGAACCTTAGACAAATCAAGAGAAACTGATTATCTTTTTTCAGCTCTGTCGTTAGCATTAATTATTCTAGAATCAAAATTCGTAGAGAAATTCCAGGTGTCTCATTCTCAAGGTCTAAAATAACCAACCCATCACAAAATTCCAATAAAATAAAATAGTAAACTAAATCCTGGTTAAATAGACATGGTCAACAGGTGCTCTGTATTTATAGTCCCCGAGGAAAGTTTCAAAATGTTATTGAATGGAAATTAAGTTACCAATACGATTGGTGTAAATATTATTATTCGTTTGAAATTTCTCCTTCTAGTTGTGAACAAATAACTTTTTTTAAGTTGAAAAGTAAAATTTTCTACATAATCACTGGAAAAGTCTTAAAAAACATGAGCAGCCATTTCTATTTTAATTTCATAACAATTCTCAAGTGTGACATCTTTTGTTAGTCAAAACTGGATTAACTTTGACACTTGAACACCTCAATTGAATCATATATTTTGCCAAACTCTTCTAATACATAGGTTAACCAACCAAAATAACCTATCGTTGATGAGTTCTCACAAATGCATGCTCAAAACTTCCCTCTTCCTCTGCTCCACTCCATCATCGCCTTCCTATGCTTCTTGATCATGTCCTCACCATCCGATGGCCAAGAGAATAAACAGTATTCCACTTGTAATAGATCCTACAGCTGTGGGAATATTCAAAATATCAGCTTCCCTTTCTGGGGTGGCGATCGACCTCAAGAATGTGGTCTTCCTCAATTCGAGCTTAAATGTGAAGCTAATCATGACCCCCTTATACACATGGATGGTAATGACTTCCGCGTACTTGATATCAATGGAGAGATCCAAACCATGAGAATTGCACGAAGTGATCTTGAGGAAGACATTTGTCCTGATAGATTTGGTAACACTAGCTTGAATGATTCCCTTTTCCGCTATGGTCCTGACTTTTGGATTGTCGTCCTCTTCTATGGTTGTCCTTTCGATATACCTTCTGAATGGAAAAAGTTTGCCTTTAGCTGCAATAACACTGGAGTGTCCAGTCGTGGTTTCTATTTAGATGAGTCATTTGCATCGTTCTGGGGACCAAACTATGGGAGATGTGAGCGTAATGTCACGGTTCCTGTGTTGCAAACGGCATTTAAGCGGTTCCAAGAGCAAGGAAGTACGAAGATATTGGAGCTATTAAAGCTAGGGTTTGATGTGATTTACAACAAAAGCCTAGTATGTAGTGCTTGTGAGAAGTCAGGGGGGTTATGTTGGTCACAGACAGATTTTGCGGAGCCAACGTGCCTTTGTCAGGACCGAACGGATTCTATTTACTGCGGTTTTGGACAAGGTTTGCATAGTGTCATGTGTTTTTTATTATTAGTCGCTCTTTCTGTTTCCTTTCCTTTTTGTCACATCGTTTTTGAGACGAGGGTTCCCAAGAAACAACCTATCTACTTCTATGAGGTAGTGGTAAGGTCTGCGCACATTCTATCTTCCCCAGACCCCACTTGTGGGATTCCACTGGGTATATTGTTGTTGTTGTTGAAAAATTAGTTGGATCTAACTGGTCGGCCGGAGTCTTCAACTTTCAAATAAGACTGCCAGAGAAGATTTAAAAAACTATAGGCTGCCATGCGGTCTAATATTTGGACCTGACAGACATCTAACTTAATAATTGTCCATTCAAAATATCAATGAGATTTTTCCCATGTTTTGGTGGAAACTCTAATTCCTTTCACGCCTTCCGAATTCATACCGTCCTGTGTAACATTTGTTGGGGCATTCTTTATCAAGTTTAGGAAGCCAGATAATGAAATATAGTTACAGTTAGCCCTGCACAAGCCCTTCCTGATAATGCCTGTTCTGAGAATTTAGTAGTACTAGACAGCAGCAAGTTTGTTTACTTCACCCAGCGAGATAGGTATATCAAAATTAGTGAACAATGGAGATAACAACATCTTTAGAATGAGAAGTTCATTAGTTTAGCAAACTGTTTAGTGATAGATTCTATTACAAGGAATGAGAACTTCCTAACGGATTGGTTTTCAAGAATTAACTGAGATATATGATATAATGCCCGTAAAAATATCTGTGATATGTGATAGAATTTCCAGAAACGGAAGATTTGAAGTGATTATCTCAAGATTCTTGAAAACAAATAAATCTGTAGAAGGGAGAGAAACAATATTTCTGTACTGAAGACAAGAATCCTGCATTTGCAAGTCTCAGTCAGGGTATTCTTTGCTAGTCCTTAAAGCGGGCTTGGATGCAATGACTAAATAAAACAACTGTTCCCATGATTTTACTTCTGCCAACCTGAGATTTGAATACTTGCCGAATTTCCTTACCTTTCTACTTGTGTAATTTGTGTTGAAGTATCTAATTCTTTTGCTGCATCTAGAGTCTCTGACTCTCTTATAAAGTAGGTAATGAAGGTGGACTTACAAATTATTTTTCACCTTTTCGCCTGACTTCAGGATTCAGGCTTTTCAAAATGATTGTTTTAACAATATTATTTTCCTTTTCTTTTCTATTATCTGGTTTTCTTGTTTTCCTTGTATCATCTCATCACTTATCTAGGTCTACATTTCAGGCAATAAAAGAGATTTCAGAGTGAAAGTTGCTGTAGGTAATTGTCCTTTGACCTTGTTCATCTTATTATTATCCTTCTCTTCAACAATGTTCAAGAACTTCCTAGTGACATATTTCTCTCGTTCAGGTGTAATCACAGCTGCATTCACTGCTATTGTGGCTGGCGTAATTTTCTTTCTCTATTATCGTAGACAGAAGAAAAGTCCTGGTTCATCTTTGATATCCAGAAGCATCCTTTCCTATCCCTCCTCGACAAAGGACCCTGAAAAGGCTTCACACTATTTTGGAGTTCACATCTTCGACTATGATGAACTGGAAGAAGCCACAAATAGTTTTGATTCCAACAAAGAGCTTGGAGAAGGTGGCTTTGGCACGGTATATAAAGGTAAGAGAAACTATCCTGAAGTGGGCTTTTTCTCACTGTCAACCTGCTACTGAACATTAAACATTTGATCTGGTTCATTAACCATATGATTGAATATGACATGTTATAGGTAAACTTCGAGATGGGCGTGTTGTTGCTGTAAAACGTTTATATGAGAACAACTACAAGAGGGCTGAGCAATTCCGAAATGAAATTGAAATCCTCACTCATTTGCGCCATCATAATCTAGTTACCCTTTATGGATGCACATCTCGCCATGGACGTGAGCTTCTTCTTGTGTATGAATATATTTCCAATGGCACTGTAGCTGATCATCTTCATGGAGAATTCTCAAAGCCTGGATCACTTTCATGGACTACACGAATGAGCATTGCCACAGAAACAGCAAGCGCTCTATCCTTTCTCCATAATTCAGATGTCATTCACCGAGATGTAAAAACTAACAATATCCTCCTAGACAGTAATTTCTGCGTCAAAGTAGCAGATTTTGGCTTGTCTCGGCTTTTCCCAACTGATGTTACACATGTCTCAACAGCTCCACAGGGTACCCCTGGATATGTTGATCCCCAGTATCATGAATGTTATCAACTCACCAGTAAAAGTGATGTTTATAGTTTCGGGGTGGTACTAATTGAGCTTATATCCTCCCTGCCAGCTGTTGATATCTGTAGGCATCGACACGAAATAAATCTATCAAATATGGCAATAAACAAGATTCAGAGCAACACATTACATGAGCTGGTTGATCCAAATCTTGGTTTTGACTCCAATGACAAGGTAAAGTTGATGATCACTGCCGTGGCACAGTTGGCTTTCCAGTGTCTTCAGAACGACAGGGATAATAGACCATCCATGCCAGAGGTTTTGGAAGCTCTATTGGAGATTCAGAGTATGGATAAAACAGCAACAGACATAGGGAAGCCAAGTCCTGGTGATGATGCTGGGTTGTTGAAGAACCACGCGGTATCTTTCTCACCCGATTCACTTATTGCAAAATGGACTAGTAGCAGCAATTCAACAACACCTGCTTCCAGTAATGGCTAAGTTTATGACCACAGTTTCTCTAGTTTGTGGTTTTCTTGATAGTGAGTCTTGAGCCACCTGCTCTATTGGTCGCGGAAACCTGAATTTTCATGTCCTTCCTTTGTGTACTTTTGACGTTATTTCTATCTTAAAGAGATTGTACATATCTCCTATGCAGCAATTAAATTTAGCAATACTAATTCAATTCATTTCTTAAATTCTTTTGTTACATTGTATATATACTTGTTCAATTGATCATCTCTGCCATAGCAGATTAATGAGTGAGTTTTAAAGGGTGAGTAAATCAGATTATATTTTGTGTCTGGTGTAGCAGGATAATGCTGTTGGATGTATTTGATAAGTGTACTTTAGTCTTAATGAGCAAGACTCTGTTTTAGAATTCTTCATACATTTTGTTGTGCCTTCAGTTCATTGCCCAAAACTTAACAATATACAACTACAAAAACATACCCAGTGTAATCCTACAAGTGGGGTTTGGGAGGGATAGAGTATACACAGATCTTATCCCTACCTCGTAGAGATCAAAAGGTTGTCTACGCCAGACTTTTGGCTCAAGTAAAGCATCTCAAAGCAGTTTGAAAACAGAGAATACAGAAATGAAAGAAGTAAAAGCAATACATAACATATACAAAAAGAAGAGTATGAACTAGTTGGATAATCCAAGCACAGGAAACACAAATGGTGAAAACAATTGACGAACAAGAAACTACGAGAACAGTACTAATACTACACGACGGAGTTAAAAAAACATCGGTGTAGAGATCAATCAAATAGGAGACAATCATCCAGTACTGCACAACCTGTAGTGGTGGCAGGCATCGGTAATAGGCTTAGCTACTGCGTGCCTGCCATCACTACCGGTAAAAACTTACTTGCACCAGTGTTTACCTGCCAGCTTCAGAACAATTTTGGAGATTTTCAAGAAAATGATCTATCTTCTTTTACCTACAAATAAATTTTATAGGTCAAAGAAGCTGTAAACAAGACATAGCTGGAGCCTGGATGCATAATCAAAGTAAATATTTGCATTAATTTGTTCATTCAATTAAAATGAACAATCACTCTCTACAATAGACAGTTCAAATTTGAATCTTAAAAACAATAAGAAATTGAAACATACTTCTACATACTATTGCCAGACCACACATCTTTTACAAAGGGGTGGCGCGACTTCTACAACAATTTTCAGCCCCTTATTGAGCAAAATCTTGTTCCTACACACTATGTACATGAACCTGTTTCATAATTTTCATTCCTTCCTTGTCTTCTCTTTAGACGAATTCAGTTAACTTCTATATACTGACAGTGTAAAACGCAATTATCTATCTTAAGATCCACCGCCGTCAATATCAGCAGGCGTGTCACATGTAATTAGGATTACCAATCCAATCATTGTATTCAACTAATTGTTCAGATGCATCTGTCAAAATTGTGTTTTGCTGATAGGATCGTGTAATTGGCTGTTGCTGCTGATGAACATTTGGATATTGATCCACTAGTGCTTCTCCTGTTCATATGATAAAATCGTTATATTATGTATTAGTAGTAGTTAATAACCAACACATTGTACTAAAATATAGAAGCAAAGTGCGTTGACTCTTACTAGTAATTCCAAAAACTTGTGCTTTTTGAAAAAGACCTCTTTATATAATCATTAGCAAGTACAACTAAAAGCAAACTTTTTTTGTGCATGGTGGGCATATGTGATACTATTAGGTAAGCTTAAAGAAATTAACTATAACATATTGATCAATGAAATAATAAGTTTCGATGAACAGAGTTACTCAATATTTATACCGATGGAAAGTAAGAATAACCCGTGGAATTACATCAGCTGGCCCAAATTTTGTATCAAGAAGTACCTTGAGTTAGTAGTGCTGGCTCATTAACTAGACCTTCAACTTGCTCTAAAGAAT
Organism: Solanum virginianum; assembly: GCA_000787875.1. NCBI lineage: Eukaryota > Viridiplantae > Streptophyta > Magnoliopsida > Solanales > Solanaceae > Solanum > Solanum virginianum. Next base: position 137,304 of record DF357368.1, on the reverse strand, counting down.
TCCATTTGGCATAAGCCTCCTTCACCAAATTCTGGATATAGGCCTATTAACACAGTTGTATGTATAGATATTAACAAAATTGTTCAAGTGCAAGTTAATTGTCAAAAGTGCATAAAAAATCATAATTTAATTGTTTACCTTTTGTAATCCTGTTAAGTTACGAACAGGATAAATTTGGCGATCAATAATTGCCCTAACAACTTGACAAATTGGATTAAGAATGAGAGTATAGTTTGGCCCACGAGCCATGAATAACTTTGAGCCCATCTCACAAGTTTTTGCATGCTTGTATGTCACTTCCCACATTTTATCTGACATTCCACTTCCCAGTATCTGTATAATCACAAACAATTAAGAGATCTTAATTTGTAATTCATATTTAACTTATAGTATTTGTTTTGTTTGTCAGTAGAGGCTTACAGCTCTAAGCTGTGGTGTGTCAATAGTGGCCAACTTCAAGAAATCTTGAACAGTGTCTATGCCTTCTTTAGAGAGCTTTTTGCGGAAAGTTCCATCTTTTCCAATCTTCTCGAGACGCCATACTTCATCTTCTAGTGCTGGTGGGTAATGTTTTTTGTACACTGTAACATATTAACATGACACAAACTTATTAATGTTCCATTTATACGATATTTTTTTTAAAATAAAAAAATAATAAAATATCATTTGAAAATAGTTTCGCTATCTCTATGAGCTAGTGATAAAGTCTGCATATATTTTTACTAGATCCTACTTGTATGTGATTCCACAGGGATGCTCTTGTTACTTGTATGTGAAATCAAACAAAAATATTATTCGTTAATAATTTAAAGATATTTTTTTTTCACGCTCCATGGTTAAAAAGTGAGTTTGACCTTGACTCGGCTATAAACACTACCCATATTTTTAATTAAAAAAACATCTAGTATTATATAATTTAGGTCCTTTTGTAATTTAAGAAATTGTGATAGTAGAATAATGAGTCGTGGATGTTTGGGAAGTTAGAAAATTAGTTTTGGCTACCAGAAACAAAAAATTATGAAGAAAAGAGTTGCTTACATTCTCCGCGATGATCTTTAACCATAAACGATTCAGTAATGGCTTCCATAATTCGAGAAGTGGTTTGAGTATTTCCAATTTGAACCACTTTCGCGCCGATTCTGAATTTCCGGCACCGAATCCAGCTCGAATTGTCAGTAAACTCAATTTCTCCAACGGAAACGACGCCGTCACGCATCGTGAAATTGACATCGCCGGTGAGCAATGGCCTCTTTCCGGTTCTCTCCTTGACGATGTTTTTCTCGAATTCTTCGCGGGACCAACTGGTTTCAGCTTGTCCGGAAGGGAAATCTCCGTCGAGTACGACGAGTTCCACTTTGATAGGGTAAGGTAAAGTCGTCGGAACCATGCCTTCGCCGCTTGTATCCACCAGAAGAATTTGGAGACTCTGGCTGTCGCCGGCGATGACTTTGCTTCCGGTGAATATCGGAAGAGCAAGCTTTTTGTTGAAAATGAGACGAAGATTTGATGGTTCTATTGCTTTGATTCTTAGTGAAGGCGATCTCGTTATTGAACGACATGAATAACGTCTTAGTCCATTTTCAACCTCTTCATGAATCTGCATATTAATTTTAGCTCCGATTAATCTCACGTGCTAGGATTATAAAGTTCAATAATCATGCGTGAAAATATAATTAGATCCATACCACTCGACGGAGCATCGGTTCCAAGGCGGAAGAGACATTCTGTATGAAATTCACCCTCACTACTTCTTTAATAACACTATAAAATCAAAGAAAAAAATTCATATGTTAAATAATTAAATAGGTATATCGACATGAATATTTGATATTTGAAAAATCGGAAACGTACGAAGCAAAAGAAGGTGTAGTAGATCTTATGCGTTTGCAATTCGGTTGATTTGAGTCGGGATCGGAGTCATCGAAGAAACGTTTCGCTGCCATTTGTGTGTTAAGCTCACGAAATTCAGTGTAAAAATGGAGCTTAGCTTAGAGAGATAATGAGGGATGGGCGAGAATATAATAGTTATATATATAGGGGAAGAGTATCTAATTAGTGGGAAAAGGTGGTTTATAAAAGAATAAAACTATAGGGTATTTGTAATATTAAGGATTAAATTGGGTAATTTGAGAAGTTTCGAGGAATGAAGAAAGAAATAGCTAGGCAAGAGAGGGTTATTCTAAAACTTCCGAGTGATCTAATGTAACGACTTTAACGTCAAGGCCCGCCACAAGTCAATTGCATAGAAGTCTTTAAAAAAATGAAATGTTTATCGTTTATATGTGGGGGTTTATTGATTTTTAGTTTTTAAATATGTTAAATTAATAAATTAATTTCTGGTTCTTAACTTTAATTTTTGATTTACCTAATAAGAAAATACGCTTAAAATAAAGATATGACTTCTTTAACAATTTGACGCAATATGATGAGATAGTAAAACAAACAATTCAATTAAGCATCTAAATTTAATAATGTGCAATATTTGACCTCATATTCTAATTTATTTTCCAACTGAAGGGTTATACATTGAAAATCAAGTAAATACATGACTTACGAGTATCAATTTAGTACCAAGTAATGTTAACTTATTACTAGTAATATTTAATATTTATGAAGGGATAAAGTGGTAAATTATTATAGTCTTAATGGCTTATCGATTTTTTCAATAACCCAATATCAAATATCGAACCGATAACCCCTTTTTTTAGGAAAAAAAATTAAAAACTCGTTAACTCAATAACCCCATAACAATAAACTAATAATATTTTTTTCGATTTAATTTATCAGTCGATTCAATTTTTACACCCCAAATTTATATAAGTTCAATGAATATGGTATTTATTTTATTTAAAGTTATTATAGATATTTTTTGGCTTATCTACGTGTTTATAACGTTGACGGAGTGCATAAATCAATATCAACTAAAAACCAAATTGATTATTCATAACTTGTGATTTTGTCGTTTATAATCACTTTATTTTTTGTGATTTTAGTTTAGTAATTTTTTACTCTTTCTAGAACATAACTTTTAATAATAAAAAGTTTATGTATTTAATTTAAATGTTTATGTATTTTATTTCCATCGTTCACTCTTTTTTTTAAAATAAAAATATGTTTAAATTAATTACTTTAAGAATAATTTAGTCTAACTACTAAAAATTAACTTGTGGAGAAGAGATGATCTGAAATCATATAAAGAAATCGCTCATCTTTTAAACTAGAGATGTGAGATTGTTGACATCGATCCTCATACTGCGGGTGTAGATTGGACATCTGTAGTATGAACACTTTTTAATATAGAGTGTCAAAATTAAGAAATAAGAATTGAAATAGATCATGTTTTGATACCATTTGTTTAAAAAGTCATCTGGTAATTAATATTAGTGTAATTATTAGGATAGTAATAATATAACTTAGTAATTATGATGACCTATTTATTTATCAGAATGTAACTTGGTGTATGAATATGTAATATTATTTCGCTGCTACAAATATGAATTATCGAAAATGATTACAAAAATTGCATAATATTATATGAAGAGGTCATTCATCCCTAAACCACCAATATGAAACTCTTCATAGTATTAGTTAATTATGATATTTAATTTATGTCTCTTATGGCCAAACACACATACACACACAGAGGGGTACTTTAAAATTTAAAATCAGCCATATTTAACAACAATTTATGTAACTTTATGTATTTTATGTGAGATAAAAGGAACTTTAACACAATTATTATCAGTTAGATGTCACAAAATAAAAGTTTTCCTCCCCCTACAGTACTGTAACAAACACACACACACACACAAAGTTGACAACAAGAATGGGACAAGAGAAGCACTAAAAAAGCCACACATCCACACAAAACTAACTTCATAACCCCACACTGCAATTTTTTCAACTTGAAAATGTGCTGAACAAAAAGAAACTATATTTTCATTTGACTACGTGGCTACCTTTTAGACAAAAGAGATATGAAGACTTTTTGTTGATTAATTATAATTATACGTTTATAATACAAAGGACGCTACTTAGATTTGGAGAGAAAAAAAAGGATATGAACCGCGTATGGATGTGTGAGTGTATATATTTTACTTTTAATTCAAGACTTTTTTGGAATTCTTTTTTTTTTTTTGTCGTGCTCCTTGTAAATTTGTTCATTTCAAATAATTTCATTTTTTTTTCCTATATTATTGTATTTTATATTTATTTTAATTTTTAATTTTTAATATGTCACTTGAGTTGATGATCTATGAAAAATAGTTAATATATTTGCAAGGTAGCAGAGACAAAATTGCACAATGATTCTTATTAAACTCCACTTGTAAAATTAATATATTGAGTATATTATAATTATTATTATTATTGTAGTATATTGTTTATATGGAGAGAGAATATAGTAATTTAAATATAAGAAAATAACTTTAAAGTGATCTTTTTCTTTAAAAAAATTTAAAAATTGACGTTGATACCACTATTGGGGATATACCGATTCAACGGAACTCGGGGTGGCTATAGTTGATCATGAGTTGAGGCCGTGGAAACTATTAAAAAGGTGATAGAGAAAAAATGATTACTCAATTATTATTCATGTTATTTAAGTTGTTTGTAATAAATTTTAAAGTGATTAAAAAAATTGTAATTACAAATAAAATATGAAAAAATATGAATTTAATTAAAAAATAATGTGAGTATAAATCTGTTTGTTCCATGATTTTTCTCTCCTAAGATTTCTTCGTGATTCGAGGACATTTCTTCGTGATTTGAGAATCGCTAGTGATGTATTTTTAGAACTAAAATGATTTAGACTTTATTTTCATGAAAGAATTTGTGTGAATTTTCTTGAAGTATTTGATTGACAAGAAGAGTATGATATATTTTGATTTCTATGAATATTCCAAGAGTTCGTGAAATTTCTGAAATGTCAAATATAATAGTCTTTATAAAGTCATGAATTAAAATTTAAGATAAAATATTCTTCAGAAAAACTTTGATTGAAACAAAACGAATCCTATAAAATTTTAATGCCTACGAATATTTATATTATATTTCCAACTAAATTAAAATAATAATAATATATATGTGTGCTGCTTCTGAAGAAATTAAAGTGATTATACTATATACGTGCTTGTCATGTCATACTGAGTATCATATTTTTTTCAAACATTATATTAAAAAAAACGAAGGGCCCCTTAATGATATGATTAATCCAAACTATTACACGTTTGTTGTAAAATTGCTGTAGATGACCATGTGGCCGTTCACTGTAGTGTCCAAATAAATGGGGCTAACCCACTGTAGCATGTATGTATCCCCAAGCAACTTTAATTTATGAGGCTTTTATAACTATTTTTTTCCTGTTCGGTATCTGATATGACTATAATTGTGTTATGTAGAGGCTCATTTGGAGGAAGCACTTCCTGCTAAAAAAAATTTTTATTTTTAAAATTCGAACTCGAAACTTTTAATTAAGAGAGGAATAGTCTCATCCGCTAAACCATACCCTTTAGTAATTTTTATAGATTAGTTACTCTTCAATAGAATATATGAATAGAAAAAAATGTCTACAATATATTGCTCATCAACATCAGTGCGACTTTGGAAAAAATAAAATACAAATATGAAGTAAAGTATCCATGTTTTTAGTTTTTTTATATCAATTAGTTGGAATAACAATCTTTTTAGTTTGGTCAATGCCAGTGTATCTATTAATGTAGGGACTAATGTGAGATTCACAGATCATCTAATATATTTTAGTTCTCCGACAATAGTTATTTATTATTGATTTAATATAAAGATTCGAGAGTAATGAATGATAGGAATAATTTTGATCAAATCACTCTTGTTAAATATTAGTTATTTAAATATTAAAAAATAAATACTATTTAATAATAAGAGTAAAATCGACGTAAACTAATACATAATTCATTAATTTTATAAACTAAACAAGTATTACGTCTCCATTCCATGTTAGTTATCATAATTTTTATTTTTAGAGTCAAATTATGTAGACTTTGACTAATATTTAAAAATATATTTTTTCATTATATGAATATGAAAAAAATTACTATTAATAATACTTTTTCTTATATTTTTTTTATTTTAAATTTTAAAATATTAAATTAATTTAATCTAATTTAACTTTAAAATTTTTTTAAATTAACTTTTGAAAAATATAACATAACAATTAAATGAGATTGAAAAAATATTAGACACCTCAAAGTAATAGTGGATAAATATAACAGCAGGAGGGAGTAATTAACATCGTAACTTATAGAATAAGAATTAAAAGACATAAATATTAAGTGCACCTTTTTTTCCCATGTGAAAAAAGATTATGATTGGACACTTATATAAGAAAATATTTATTAAGGATTTATTTTATTAAATTTAATTTACTAATTATGATCTAAAATTAAAATTTGACTATGATTGGCCTGGGAGGTGGCTCATGCATGATTGGACACTTGTATAAGAAAAATATTTATTAAGGATTTATCTTATGAAATTTAACCTTACTAATTATGATCTAAAATTAAAATTTACTATTATAGTATCTTATGAAATTACTCCTCCCGAATGGTTTTTTTTCATATTTATCCTTTTATTTATTAAAATTTTATATTTTTTATAAGATATACTACGTTACATATTTATGATTTTACAAAGTGTAATAATGAAAAGTATGATTTAATATTTTTTAATTCAAAAAAATGAAAAATATAATTTAAATTTATTCTTAAATATTTTTTAATATATATGTATTATCTTATAAATTAAGTTAAAATGGAACGAATAAAGTATTTAATAAGGATAATGTTGAAGAAAATAAATTTCTTTCTTGATTTCCCTAGGATCTAGCATTCTGTACTTAAAAGGAATCTCAACATGGCTACATATGTTGTCTTTATAAAAAATAGAGAAAAACAAAAGGAAATAATAAAATTATCATCCCTTTTTTATATGCTAAAAAAATTATATATATACTCTTTTCTGGGACATTTGGTCAGAGGATTTGGAACTCTGATGAGAAGTTTAGATTTCGAATTAATGTTTATGCGCGAAATACGGAAATTTGCTTAAATTTTAATTTCACTTCAAATCATGATTTTAAATTTAGTACTAATTATTTTTGAAGATTATAAATATTTTAATTATGCGTACATAATACATAAATAAAATAAATACTCTTGTCTTTCTATTTTAGTTGTCATGTTACATTTCTCGAAAGTTAATTTGACTAATTTTCAAAACTAAATAGATTAAATTAATTTGATGTTATTGATATTCAAAAATCACGTGAAAAAGTATTATTGATTGCAACTTTTTTTATATCTATATGTTATAAGAACGTATTTTAAAATGTTAGTCAAAGTCTATATAATTTAACTTTAAAATTAGAAATTATGACAACTAACGGGACAGAGGAAGTATCGAACGAGTAAATTACGTAACTAGGCAAACATATGGTATATATTTACATTATATCACTATAGTTTGAAAAAATTACAGTTTATATAGTTAGAATTTTATTGTTATTTTCTCCCCCATCTCTCTCTGCAATCTTATGTCAGATATATAAATACATGTATATATCAGTTGCATATATACAATTATTTGACACATATATATATATTCACTTCGATAAATATATATATAAACAATTTACTTCTCTCCACTCTCTACCTCTCTCGCTCGTCTCTCTCCTTCATCTCTCGATCTCGCTCGCCTCTCTTCTAGTTACTCCCTCCTTCCCCAAATTAGTATGATAAAAAAAATAAAAACCGTCCAAATTAAGTAATGTGTACTTTCGTGGAATTTCCTTTCATAGAAATATTTGTTCATGCAAATTAATTATTATGGGAAGCTTCAAAGAATTGCTTCAAAGTAATAGTCTTATCCCCCCAAAAATAAAAAGTAATAATAGTCCTCCTTAATGTCTAAAAAAACTCGGTTTCTTTTTTTCTTTTTCCTTATTTTTTTTTCTTTTCATCTTTTCAATTTTATACGAACAAAACAGGGGGAAAATTGCCAGGAAGCAAGGCGTCCTTTCTAAGAAGTAACAAAAAAACATTCTGAAAGTGTTAGTACTAAACAGAGAATTAAATGACTTGTCTTTCTTTATTTCATTCCATTTAAAATACTTGATACCTAATCACTAAAAAGGCATTTAACTTTTCATTATAATCATGGTCTCGATTTTTATGCATATTAATTAATTTTATGAGATAGCTAAGACAAATGAGAAAAAATTGTTAAGTATTTTTCATTTTGCAAGAATTTGAACCTAAAATATTACTCTCTTTGACACTTATTGAATTTTTATATTTTTTAAAAGATAAATTACATTACATATTTATGATTTTACAAAAGGCAATAGTGAAAAATATGATGTAAATATTGTCTTTGAATGTTTTTTCTTAATATATGTGCATTACCTCATAAATTTAATTAAAATGAGACAGAATGAGTATAATTCTTGACTTATTTCATTGACACATATTCCTAATCTTGATAAAAGTTGAGTCAATCTAGAAAGAAAAAAAAAGAAAATCATAATTATATTCATGTGAGTCAAAACTCTTTTTAATTTTTATCCCCAAACCTAAAAAAACAAAACAATAACAATAATATATCTAGTGTAATGTAATCCACAATTGAAGAACTACACCAATAATGTATATATGTGTATAATTTTATAAGTGACTTTGGAAAAAATAGTACATATACGATCTTACTTTTACCTTATGATGATAAAAAGTTATTTTTAATAAATATTCGCTCAGATAACATATCTCAAAATCAGTTAAAAAAATATAATAATAAAAAATTATATGAAAAATGATTTTAATTAGTACTAGGTATAATAAATATTACGATAATCGAAAAACAACCGGAAAAAAATTTAAAGAATAAAATAACAAGAGAGATCAAATCTAATCAAGGAGATCAAAGTCATTATCAAATCTAATTAAGGAGATCAAAGTCATTGTCATATTTACATTTTCTTGTTAGCCGACCATATTAATGGCCCTCTCTGACTATTTCTCAAATTTTCTATACATATAAATGAAAGTTATATTTCGGCATTTATATATATTTCGGCTATCAATTTTGTCACGAAATTAAAATGTTTTTTTTTCTTGATCTTCAATTTACGGCGTATTTAGATATAGAATTAATTTTTAATTTTTTCCAAATTTGTTTCTCTAAGACTTATTTGGTTAGACATTGCATGTGTCAAAAAAAAAATTAATGTCAATTTTTCACTTTAAAAACTTTTTCTTCACAAAACTTTAGTAATCATGTCTAAACAGAATTTTGACTTCAAATACCTTCTTTCAAAGCTTACTTCAAATTTTTTAAAATCACTACTAAAAACGACGAATTAGCAATACACAAAATTTGATAATAACTAAACAATAAAAGTTTCAATTTAACCTTATTTAACTACAGATTAACAATGAATTATAACAAGATTCTATTTGCTAGAACCATTTTAACAATGCATTAGTTAAAAATTATCGATAAATTTCATAATTAGTTCCATTTTTTTTTAACGAATATCACTAAATTCATTCTCAAATGTCTACATAGTTTATAATAATTATAACTTGATGGTGATGGAATCAGATTAGCATGGTTATTAAGTTCAACCAACGGAATGATTGAAACCTTTTCAGTGAAAAAAATATAAAAGACATCAATCTGATAGCGACACACACAAAAACACACATATATAGTGCTAGTACATTATTAATTAGTCGGTCCTTCTATGTCTAAATCATCTTGGTCCTTATCATTTTATTTTGTATCATACACATAAAATTTTCAAATTTAATCCGATTGACGAATAAGCACATATCTTTTTCGACGTTTACCGCAGATTGGTACTTGGTTTCGTCCAAATTTACAAAAAAACGACAGGTGCTTTAAAAAAATAAAAAATAATATATATATATATACCTGTCTAAAATACCAAGAGTCATGTCTAGGGTTGCCGGAAAATTGTTTAAAGAAAATATATTTAGTGAGTGACGGATCCAAAGAAAAATATTATTTGGGAATTTAAAATATAAAAAAAATAAATATTCGAAGAAGGCAATGTTAGAGGCTCATCATTATTATTTATATTTTAAAAATAATTTTATTATTGTATATGCAGTGTAACGTCTGTCCCTGTTGTCTCGATAGTTATATTAACATGCTCATTTTATTATAGATGATATATACATATACATATGTGTGTGTATATTGTGTGTGTGTATTTCTCATTTTATTATTAGATGGCATATACATATACATATACACACACACACCTACGTACATGTGTGTGTATATTTTGTGTGTGTATTTCTTGATAGTATTCACATAGCATGTTCAAAACAATATAATTAATTCATAGAGTATATGTATATCATATACACGCACTAAATTTTTTTTTTTTTTGTGTGTGTGTG
>DF357368.1:89731-126747 GCA_000787875.1 Solanum virginianum | reverse complement strand
GGGGGGGGGGTGATGTTAGTCAGGTCTTGTCTGTTTGAACAATTACAAAGAAGCTACCAAACAAAGACTTGGAACTTTTCAAGAAAGAAAAACCTCTTTTTTCCTTTATTCTTTTGGGACATAGCGGTTTTCATTAAAGGGACTGATCTTTTCGGGATAAAGACATAAACAACCATGTTTGAATTGATTTTTAAAAAGAATAAGTACTAGTAGTTTATAAATAAAAAGTTATAAGTTGATAAGATCTTTTTAGTTTTTAGCTTATTTTCATTTTAAGTCAATTCAAACAGCTTTTTAGTCCTTATGTTATTCTCTTTATTTTAGTTTAACTTTTGTAATATTTATATGAGCATTTAAACTTGATAAACTTATATAAATAACTACAATTTAAGGGTTAGTATTGTTCAATAGCTATAATTATATTAATTACCATACATGACTATAATTTAGGTGGCTATCTAACTACTTTCATCGTATAAAAGATAAGTTTTTTTTGTATTTTAATATATATTGTTATACAATAATTTTATTACTATAAATAAGATATTTTATATTTTTAAATAGTAATCCCTTAAATTACATGCATTAAAGTTGCAAATTTTCAATTATTAAATTACTATTTAAAATAGTATAAAAAGTTGAGATACAATTTACTCATTTCTTCAATTTTCTCTATTTTTCTTCGTTAGAAATAATACAACTATTTACAAATTGATACATGTATTTAACAAATGGAAAAACTAAAAGAATACACAAAACACAATTAAAGTGAATAAGAAACATACAATAAATACAATTATTATACCTTATGAATACAACCTCAACGTGTATATGTATATTGATTGAATACAATGAACACAACTATTATCACAGTATATATAGAACAAATAATTAGTTGTTTTACTCAATTGTATTCACTAATCGATAATTTAAAACTAGTGTTGATATTTGAATACAAGTGTACCACACGATTATGACTATGGATTGATACAACACACTAAAGTATTTCAAAATTCAACTATATCAAAAAAAATAATTGGAGAAAGCGAATACAAAAATATATCATTTTCTCTGGTTCTTGCAGGATTGTTGCTGAAAGCAATATTATTTTTTCTCTTTTAAAAGATTTTGAATGTTTTTTTTTCTCTTAGTAAATTTTGTCTCTTGCTCTTAGTACACTTATACAAATACAACTTTAAAAAGGTGATCAAATATTGATATGTATTTGCAATAACTTAAAAGCAAAACATGTAATTGATAATATGCAAATAAATTGAGAGAAATACCATTGATTTAAGGGTTATGAGAGAGAGTATAAAAGGAAGACTAGAGGAAAAAAAAAAGAGAAGGTTCGTTTATTGTTCCATTAATTAATATATCTTATGTGTAACTGAAAATTTATTATTTAATATAAAGTATATCCATATAAGATAAATATTTTAAATTATAATTAAATACTTTAAATACATATCACTATTTGTTATACCATGTAGTTTTTCCTTTAGACTTTAACTAATAAAGTCTGCAATTTTGATCCTTCCACGTCAAAAGGTTGATTATCATTCAATTAATATTTTAATTTTTCCAATGAAAAAAATTAAATTTCTAAAATAATAACTAGTTAGTTTAAGAACAATAACAATAATAAGAATAATATACTCAGTGAAATCTCACAAGTATAATTTGAAAAGAATAAAATATTCACAATCACGTTAGTTTATATGAAAAATCAATTCTCATCACGTGGAATAGCCGATTCTATTCTAACACATGCAAATAATTAAAAATGGAATATGACGTATTGTCAGTTCTATTACTAGAAATAATTAACTAAAAAAAATAGTAAGAGCATACAAAAAAAAAAAAGTAGAAAATATAAATTCATCCAAATTTCATGATTTTGGGAGCAAATTTCAAAAGCCTAGGTAAAGTGCTAGGCAAAAACTTCCTAGCAAACAAGTAACAAATATTACTGGGCCGCCCATTATACTCACATTTGGTCCCATTTCTCATCCCATTTAGCAAATCTTCTGTCACTTCGGGCCTAACAAATCTTGTAGGATGAGGCCCACCTTTGGCCCAATCAACCCAAGTCAACGTTCTATTCCCATTTTTCCACCCATATTTCATTGTCACAAATGTTGGCAAATAATGCTCGTCTGAGTAACATGCTGGCTTACAAAATCTCTTGAATAATTGTGAATATTTTTCATCCGAGATTATGTCGATGGCAATCTCGCGATCGACCTCGAACCATTGGGACCCCTTGCGCCATTGGGCTAGGGTGATCCATGGTCTCATTCTCTTGTTGTAACGACCTCGTCCCACGGGGCCTACTAAGTCGTAAGACTCCATGAAGGTTTTTGAGGAGTTGATGATGTAGTTGTAGATCGTGGTGAAGTTGTATAGAGGAATGCATGCCTCTGAAAGGAGCACGAAACGCTCATTTGATATGTCTAATAATGCGTTCGCTAGTAATCGTCGTTCTGCCTCAACCATGTTAAATTTTCCCCATTCTACTTTCTGCATTGAAAAAAAAAACATGTTAAAATGTTAAGTTTCCGATATACCAAACAATATTGTAATGGGCCCAAAACTTTCCCTAAAAGCCTAGAGCATTATCCTTCTAAAGTAGTTTATTGGGCCAAGTTTAATGTGGGCTCTGCTTCAAATATAATGAAACGTGAAGAATTAACCTGAATAGCCGCTTATTTAATCGTTTAAATTACATGTATACTAATTATAAAAAGTAAACTATGAATTTGATCGGTTATTTATGTAAAAATTCCAAATCTCTTTTTGCGGGGTCCAACATGCTCTTCTAGTGTTCACGTGCAAAAGTGAAAGATGTCAAGGCACAGAAGAAAGGAATTTGGTAAAGTATGGCAAAATATATTAGAAGGAAAAAGGTTTTTTTTTTTTTTTCTAAGTTTGCAAAAGGAGTAGAATAAAAGAAAACTAAGATAAGAAGTGCTTTAGTAAAATCTTGTCTAGAAAGGCAATATTAATGTTTAGTTACTACAAAAAGAAAAAAGAAAAAAAGAAAACGAACGCATTAATTAATATACCAATAATACAATTTACACTAAGATATCTTGAAAAAAAATCTAATTTTTTTATTGTTAGGACCAAATATTTATCATTATGTCAAATGCTAAATATGATAACACGCACAGGAGGATTTAGGATTTAAAACATCGTTAAATACCTAGTAATTTTTAAATATATTTATAATATATTAACAAAAACTAGTATTAATTTCTCATAAACCCGTAAATTACACTCTAGATTCATTATCATTAATCAAGTACTATCAGGCAAACATCACATCCAATCATGGCTTCAAAATGTTATATCACATTGGATCAGTGGTGTACGCACGATTTTTTTTAAGCGGTGTCACTATTTAAAGGACAAGAATAGCTCAAGAGGAAAATTAATGAAAATTTTTCTTTAGACCTTCAAAAATTTAACACCATATTAATAGTAAACTTTATTAAAATTATAAATTTTAAAAATAATTGTCTACTCTTTATATTAGATAATATTTTAAAATTATAAATTCAATTACTTAAGCTTTCATAATAATAGTTGCAAATAAATGACAAACATTTGGTCAAATACATGAAAAAAATTATAGGTCTTTTATTAAAAACTGGTTTAAATAACTAATTTTGTTAGATAACCCTTGTCAAGGAATCAAAAAATGAGCAGATCACTAAAATAATATATTATAAACTCGGTCATGAGATTTCATATTTTAAAAGGTATACGTAATATCCTCATTAGAAATATTACTAAGTACTTCCTTTTCTATATTGGTCACTAAACAACCACTCAAAAGTCCGTTATTTATTCGATGTTGTAAGTTAGACTTAATCAATTTCATTGTAAAGAATCTCTTTTAAAATAATACCACTCCATTAAATTTAAACTAAGATCATATAATCTACATAATTAGTAATTTAGGATCAAATAAAGAAAAATTGCAGATAATATAATAAATGATCCGTGTCAATTTGTCAAGTGCAAATCCAAAATATATATATAAGTAAATTTAATTATCAATTGAATGACTTCTAAATTATTTCATCGTGATAAATAAATAGAAAAGGATAAAACTATTGTTATGAAAATAAAAACAAAAACTTCAGGCATATAATAAAAAAAGAAGAACGAAAAGAAAATACTAACACGATATAGAGATTTGAGATGTCGAATGAGGATAATTGGTATATAGAGATTTGAGATGTCGAATGAGGATAATTGGTGGACAAGAATTTTTTTTCTTCAAGAAACTCACTAGTCACAAATATATAAAGATTTTAAGTTTTATTTTAATTTTATTTCTAAAATAAAAGGCAATAGATTGATTTTGAATGAATTGGAATGGATCTGTATGTTATTTAAGTCTAAAATTTAAGAGAAAAAAGAAAAAAAAAACTGCACATTTTAAGACTAAACTTTAAGAGAAAAAAATAAAAAGAAAAAGAAAAGTGATTTAAGGGTTGAAAAAAAAGGAGAAAAAACTGCACAAACTCAAGACGTCCGGTACCCCCGTAGGCGCAAGAACCACACGAGCTAGAGGCACTTTGTTATAATGGAGTGTCCTTTTAATTAATTTAATCGTTAATATTTTATTTTAATATATATTTATATGTATATTTAATAAATTTTTTTGATAAAATCGTATCACGTGACACCTTTTGGCTCTTCCTAAATCCGCCCTGCAGGGGTTGTCATAAGAAACATAATTGGGATTAATTACACAAAGACAAGTGTCCTAAAAAATTTCATCTTACAATATTCTAGCCAAAGAGTACCAGGATTCTCGGTAATTAATGTTATAAGACGTGTTTTTGAAACACGACAAAACCGTCCAAGTCAACTATATATAACATAAATAAATAATTATGTACATTCATCAAAATCTGCTATTATTACTACTATTTATAATGAATGCATCAACTAATTAAAAATTCTATATTTGAAATCTTTAATAATGAATGTGGTCCATATTTGGAATAAGCTTTTGGACACGTCTCCCTATGCTTCGTAGGCAGAATTTAAATATTTGAATTCATTAATTAATATTTTTAAAGTCATAGTTTATGTCCATTTTTTTTATAATTATTATTGTTCAATTAAATTTATGTATGAATTCAACTTCTACTTCCATGCTGTCTAGTAAGACACGGACCATTTGATACAGCACCAGTTGATTTTTTTCTCATCAAATTAAATGTCATAAGTATTATTTTATTTTCCACTATACTAGGTTTGTGCATAATATTTTACAAATGAAGAATTTGTAGATCTCTATGTGACCATGAAAACAAACAAAAATTACTTTTTTTGTAACTAATTAAAAAAGATAGTCATGAAAAAGATTTATTAATTATATACACAAATAGTACAAAAAGTGTTGTCCAACCAAAGGTTAACTATATACACTCCTTTTTTTAAAAAAAAAAAATCACATTGTAATTACTACTTATCATATACATATATAGTTCAGATTCAAATTCTAGCGATTTTTCATTTGTCCAAGTCTTGATAAACAATGTTACTTAATACTTATACTAATAAAAGATAATATATATTATCTTATAAAATTAGTCAAGGGCACAATTTGACATTAACACCACAGTTACCAAAATACTTGTATATAGCTTTCTAAACTCGATGTGTAAATATTAGGTTTTAGGCAAATGAGGATGTTGAGTCCTCAAGAGAGTGCATGCCGTGATGAATCTAGAATTTTCATTCAGAGGGTTCGAAAAATATAAATATAAATATATGAACTAGAGTGTAAAGTTCAAAATTGTTATTTGTGGTCCAAGTTGGACAGTCAATCTATTATCACTGAACTATCTCTCATCTTTGATTTAGGTGGTTCAAAATTAGTAGATATACAAAAAATATTAAAAAAAAATCTACTTTATAAACACAACATAATTTTTTGCCGAGGGGGTTTGAGTGAACCTCCTGGCGCCTATGTAGGTCCATCCCTCAGTGCATGGTAAATCTCACATTCGTAAAAATGTTAGGTAAAGCCGTAAGCAAGTCTTATACCTTAGTAACGTATTGTAATCATTTAGACTCAGAACAGTTAATATCACTAATAAATTAAGCTACGAAATGCCGAACGCAAAATTATAATTAATTAATGGTGATGGAAATTAAACTTACCTTACTTGGTATTCTTTTGCCATGAAAAATAGGTCCTTCTTGTGGAGCAGTTCCATTAAAAGATGGTTGAGAATGAATATAAATAGAATAAAGACCTTCATGTCCTTGGAAAAATCTTTCCCATAATGGAGCCAATGGTAAACTTCCTCTTGCAAGAAACATAAAAGCAATCTTTGGCTTTTTATGTAAATCCCTGACACGTGGCATCATCAGAGCCCTCGATATCAACTCTTCATCTTTCATATCATGGTTACCTAATTTTGGTGTCTCCATAAAATCTTTTAATCCTACTCTACTAGGGTCTAAAATTTTGGGCTCAAAAGGTATTTGTTGTTGAGGTTGTGGAAGTGATGGGGGTGGGGATGGAAGTGGGGGTATAATTTGTTTTGTAAAATGTAAGGAAGATCTTTTTGATAAAAAAATAGTGAAATACCAATTACCAAACCAGACACAAATAAAATGAAATAGGCTACAAGATGATGGAAGTACCTTTGAGAAATAGTGAATAGTTTTGTAGTAGTGAATTGATGTTGTTGGTCATTCTTCATTTTCTTCAAACTCTAAGAAAAAAAAATACTTCCACAATAACAGTGTATCGTGTATCTCTATAATCCTATGAATGAAATTTGAGAATGATAGAATGTACGCTGAGCTTGTTCTACCTTTGTAGGATAGAGAGATCGTATGTTGCAAAAAGACGTAGATTGGATTACCAGCATGTAAGAAAAAACACAAGAATGAGTAAGTGTATAATTTTTCTGAAATCTCAACTATAATCCCTATATATAGATTTCAAGTAATTAATCTCCAAACTTATACGAGAAAAATTATCCCAACCCTTAAAAAGTTTCCTTTCCAAATAGATTTTCTAAATCAATAAAAATTATGCTTTTCTAAAAATATATAAGGATTAAAAAAAATTTCAAGATATAATTAACAAAGGAGTAAGCAAAGGAGAAAGAAGAAGAGGGAATATATATAGTTGAGATGGAAGCAAAAAATTAACTACATCCTTTTTTTACTAAAAGTAGATACAGACAGATTCTAATTAATTAATATTTTTTAATCTCCAACACATTCATGTAAGGATTTTAATAATATGTAAAGCTACTTGTATCCAATATTTACTTTGATTTACCTCTCCTTATTTTATTTGTCATTCTACAAGAATCTGAACATCAAATAATTTGTACAGAAAATATTTAGTGTCTGGATTAATATTAATTACATGATTTATAATGAAGAAAAAGTTAGAAGAAGAAACGTGATGATCTAATCATTGTTGGAAAAATGTAAAAGAGGGAAGAAGGAATTGAGTAATTGTGAAAATTACCAGAAAAAGAATATTCTTGGAGTTGATGTTGAGACATGTTGAGGGAATATATATTTATTCAACAGATTTAAGAAAAAATTATTAGTTTTTACAGCTGTAGTTTTCAGTTTTTTTTTTTTTTTTTTGAAGAAAGAAGGGAGAAGAGGAAGAATTTGTGATATGCCAAGTGGATCCCAATTAACCCAAAAATTATTTCCATGACTTCAGGAAGACAACGTTACATGCCAACCTGCCTCGATTTCCGCGTCTTAATGTTGGGTTTTCGTCGTCCTTTGTAACTAACAATTTTTTGTTAGGTAAATATGATAATATTTCATAAGTTATTCTCATTCTCGAGTATAATTTTAGTTTCTATAGATTTTATGCCTCATTAATTATAAATTTGATTGTTAAAAGAACAAAAATTAGAACACTAACCTATTATAAATATGAAGTCATTTTTAATAACTTAAAAGGTTCAACTTGAAATTCTAAACTCAACTTGCTAAAACCTTTCTGAACTTTCGGTTAATGAGGTAAGAGAAAATCCATGGTTGAGAATGAATATAAATAGAATAAAGACCTTCATGTCCTTGGAAAAATCTTTCCCATAATGGAGCCAATGGTAAACTTCCTCTTGCAAGAAACAGGCAATAAATTTATATTTTCTCTCTCTTATTTTATTTGACATTGTTTGACTTGACACGATATTTAAGAATAAAGGAAAAACTTTTTAAGATTATAGTCTAAAATAATCCGAAGATATTTGTGCGGTTATAAATCATTTTCTTAAGATTAAAAAGAGAAATTTTCAGGTTAAATTGTTTCCGATGATTTTCTTTGAGAAAGTTGGTTTTAAAATTGAGATACATTAGCTTCTGTCATGACAGTAACATATTTAAATTGTTTGAGAATCGGGATGAACATTGAAAAAAGTGGAAGGTGGTTCCGTAAAGGTAAGGTAGATAATAGAAATGTATTTTAGAATATAAATATTACATCAATTTGATGTGTGTTATTATCCATAAATATTTTCTCATTTCCTAAAAAGAATGTATGGTCAAAACAGCAGCCATGATGTGTGGCATTTCTTGCTACTTGATTTCTCACTTTGTTGTCTTTGTTTGCTCCATTTCATTTTGTTTTTCTTCCAAGTTGGAGAATTGAGCTATTAGTGGTGAGTTTTCATGTTGAACAATGAATTACAACTTTAACTAAACTGAAAATGGGGGAAAAAAAAAAGAAAAGAAAAAGGAAGGACAAAGAGACGTAAAAGTATAAGACGATGAAAATCTTAGTTGCCCAGATGTTGATTATCTGAATTTTTCACCTTGCTGGTGAGAGTTTGGTCCCCCACCTTGTAATTCATTCCCCTTCCTTTTCTCCCATGTATATAATCCCTTTGCTTGGCTCAGCTGATCATGCAGAAAGTGTTTCAATCTAGAGTTTTCTGAGTTTACATCTCTTCCACCAAGTCTCTTATGACAAAGTAAAACCAATACAGAAATAATCTTTTGATAGGTATAACAGAGCAGAACATATGCTAGGCAGGCACCATTGGGGTAGAGGGGTGCTCTGCTTTCATAAATTCTATAATCTGATTCTTTCTACACTAAGATATTTCCTTTTTTTCTTTCAGACAAATGTTGCCTCTTATA
Organism: Solanum virginianum; assembly: GCA_000787875.1. Classification (NCBI taxonomy): domain Eukaryota; kingdom Viridiplantae; phylum Streptophyta; class Magnoliopsida; order Solanales; family Solanaceae; genus Solanum; species Solanum virginianum. The sequence goes on along the minus strand of DF357368.1, from coordinate 117,585 downwards.
TTTTTTATTTTTTGGATAAGGAAGACATTACTGCATCTGTCTGCAGAAGTTTCTCATGTCAGCAGAATACAAGTAAATAGCAAAGAATTGAATCTGGATAACCTCCCTCAATGTGCTCAACCAGTTCACATCTGTGACAACCGCAAATCTCAAACTTAGGTGATAGTCCAATATTGAGAGCCATATCATTTCCGCTATGTGTTAGTTATGGAAGTACAAAATCCATAGTAGTTTAGATGGTTAGAATGCAAGAGACTAACCAGCCTCTTGATAATAAAATGGCGCTGGAGATTGTCTACCATGAATACTGCCTCACTTGTGATGGTTTTTCTTAATCAAATGGAATATTACTCATTTCGAAGAGAATTTTCTTTGGATTGGCATTTGCTGAAGAAACTGTTTTTTCCAGTTATAGCATTGATGTACAGCAATCCGACAAGCAGCTCGTTCTTAGGCACAATGTCAAAAGAGTATTTTGCCCAAATCCTTCAACCAGTGCATATTTTTCTGATTATCATAATCTAACATGTCCATATTCTCTTCTTTTCTCTGAGTTATTATGAACTCTCACCAAGCATGTATTGGCCTCATGATGGAAAATTCACAAGCATCATATCTTATCCAACAACTAGAGGATATTACAAATCTTTCAGCCACTATATCATTTTTCTTGGAGCAGTTATACAGCGACTATAAGTACATTTACTTTTGATTTTGGAAATGATCTTAGTGACTATCTTTTTACCTCTCATCAAACTAGCAAAGAATAAGACCGACCATGCATAGATAGATAAGAGATGAATAGAAAAACAATACAACCAAAGAATCATAACCAGTCAAGGCCTTACAAAGGTTTTGTTGTACAAGTGTTAAGAACTCAAAAATATACCCTTCCCATAAGAAATTTCACACGGGAGAATTTAAAAGATGGAGAAAACCACTTTCACCAATTGCAAGTATAATCAGTAACCAAAAAGAGAGAGAGAGAGAAGTGCAATGTACAGAAGAACTCACCTAAGCCGTATTGATCAAATTCATCATATTGATGATCAATATCCCAGAACTCATTACTACAAAAGAAAATCAGGAATAACGGGTGATTGTGCTGTTAATGTTAGAGTTCCATCTGCCCTTTGTCTGGATTTGTGCTTGCCATGGTGATGGCTAACCTTCTGCTTATCTCCCTCTTCATGTTCATCTCTATCTTTTGCAGTGCTTCTATGTTTCTTCTCTTTTCCACGAGAATGGCGTTTGCTTCTTCTCAAATTTGCATTTTCTAGTTCAGAATTCTCCATTATTTTAGAATCCTCTTTTGGTCCAGAAGACTTGTCTATATCTAACTTGTCCTTCTGTCTTCTCTTACTTGATGACTTGTCAGACTTCCTAGTTCGTGATGATGATGTTGTTGGTTCATCACCTAAAAGAACTTCTCTCACAGCACCAGAGATTGGGTCATCTTTTGACTCAACCTTTTTGGCAGGGATAAAAGGTCCATCCCCATCATCCAGTTTCACTACTACAGGCCTAGGCTTTGCTTGATTTGCCTTTTTCTTAGGGAAGAGAGATTGTTCTGTCAGCTTAATCAGATCATCAGCTTCATCATCAGCATTATCACCAGTCTTAAGGTCATTAGCAGGTGGGTAATCATCATATACCATCTCCTTTTTCTGTGACTGTAAATAATATAGCCCATGACGTTTGCGATGCTCGGCAAGAAGAGACGTTGATTCAGTTGATTCAAATTCTTCCTTGCTTTGCCGATCAGACGTGGTAGCATCATTCTTCTCAGAGGAAATTGATCTTCCAAGGGAGAAAGAAGTAGGTATATGCAACCCAAGGTCACCACATATGGCATCCAGATCATCCAGACTTTGATTAAGCACCATTCCTTCGGGCATAGGTATCCTTTCCTGAGAACTTGCTGAAATTGGACCAAGCTCTTCTGAAAAGGCTTCAGCAATTAGTTTGATCATTTCATGAGTCTTCTTTTGTCCCTTGTCATTATCGTCTTCCCTTTTCACCAAGCAACCAGGCAATTCTTCTCTTATCAATTCAACCAAACCAAGGACATTTCTTGACCTCTCCACTATTTCCACCTCATGGCTTCGTGCTAGTGGCCCCAACGTTATTTCTACGAGATCTAATATGTTAAGTATAGACTCCTCAGTGATTGGCTCCGCCTTTGAGGAAGATGAGGACAACAACTCATGAGCAACAGACAGATCCTCAAAACTCTCTACTGAAACATCCCTAACAGATCGATGTAACATCCTGGGATTCAACCCCCCATCATCTGTGCCACTATCAGCAACTGATCCAGTTCTTACAGACTGAGAATTCTCCGGTACTCTTCCATGCATCAGATCTGCCACTCCTTGGGAAGCTGAAGAAATAACTCCCTTGGTAGAAATAAAGTAATGCAGATAAAAGGTAAGTACTTTGAATGCAGACTGGATATATACAGCTTTTATTGATGATGGCAATAAACTGGTCCTTGGCTGCAACAGTGCTTCCACAAGTTCTGATGGATTTTTTGAAAAGCGAACATACTCCCCTGACACCCAAGCAGCTGCTGATAAAATCCTTTGTACGAAAGGATTGCCAAGCAATGCAGGATCAATTAGCAAATCACGGCCAACTCGAACAAGTTCTGGTCTTGCATCTTTGACTCGCATACCTATATCCACAAGCTGGTTCTCTATTTCCTCCCCCTTCTGACAGTGCGGAATTCTCGACATTTCCCCAAGAAGTGATACATACCAATCGAAATCCACAATTATCTCATACACATTTCTTGAACAAGTCAACAAGATGCATCCCAGAATCTCATTACAGAACTCTGGGTCAGACTTAAGAGCATAATTAATCAAAACCTTGCAAATATCCACCACATTATCCTCAGAAACCATTGACAGAACAAGCTGCAAGGCCTCAAGTTTAATATTTGCATCCGCATCACTTAACGATTTAATCACAAAATCCTTATTCTCCATGACTGCCCACAAATGCTTTGGTGCAACAATGGTAAGTGCTTGCAAACCAAGATACTTGAGATTCGGATCATCTTCATTCAAGAACTCCTTAATCTTCTCAACAGCAAGCCTCACAGCAGACTCATACTCACTGAAACTACTAACAATGGTCCTTATACACTCAAAAGCCAATGACTTTGCACCCGTTCTCTTCAAATGGTCACAAATCGGCTCTACCAACCGTTTCCCTAACCTTGGCTCCAATGGAGCCAACTTCACGAAAATCTTTAAAACTTTAATCAACAGCCAATTATTCCGAGAATCTGCTAATATCTTATAAAACTCAGGCGCTAAAGGGAGATACGATTTAGGTTCTTCACAAGCAAGCTCACAAAAAACGCCCACAACAGCAGATACAATTGCCGGATCAGAATTCTCCAGATTTTCCACTAATCTCTTAAAACAAACCCTAACCGCATCTGGGTATAACTCAAACAGTCTCAAAATAATAGCAATAGCCTTCTTCCTAGTAGAACCCTTGTTACTATTCAGTAAAGTAAATACCTCGGGAGTTAAATCCCGGGCTAAATCCGGTGTAGAAATAAAATACAGAGCATGAAGAGCGAGGCTTACTTCGTGCGAATTAGGAGATTGAAGGTCCTTCCGAAGCTGATGAGTCAGGAGGAGGATGACGTCAGTAGTCGAAGGATCGAATGAAAGAGAAGCGGCGAGATAAGCAATGCGTTTGAAATTGAAAGACTGTGAGGAAGAGAGTTCTATAGCATGAAAAGCAGCCCAAGACATGTCGACGCCATAGATGGAATGCAAGTAGGTGAGTTTCTGAAGAGCAGTGGCTTTTGTCTGTTGATCGGTAGACTTGATTTCACGGCGGATCTCGTCGACGGCTTTGGAGATGAAGGATGATTCGTCGCCGACGAAGAGACGGAGACCTTTGATTAAGTCTTCTAAAGATCGTTGGAAGAGGGAATCGAGAAGAGAAGGACCGGCCATTACATCAATTTGCTTTGCAGCTGTGAGGATTGTTGAGGTTCTTTTATTTAGGAAGACACCATGACTGTGGAAGTGGATCGAGCTATTGTAAGCATTTTGTGCATTTTTGTTGTTTGGGACTATGGACAAACAAAAAAAAATATGCAATTTATGAGTTGTACTTTTGAAATAGTGATTTATAAATTCCATCTCAAAAATGTTAGTATTTATGATGTATGTATTTTTTAAATGCAATTTAGCTAATGATATATTTTAGTAGAACACATGATGCATTTTGCATAATTTGAAATGCTCACACTAGTGAGATTCAACAACCAAAGTAGTGTAGATCAAGATAAATTAGTCCAAGAATTATATTTATATCCCTTTGATTGAAAGAATAAATTTATTCATACTTTGTTATATCCATCTTATCGAATAAACCAAAAGACACCATATACACATTAGGTATACCTAGATTTTTGACATATGTTCCCTCTTCCAAACAACAACATACCCGTGAAATTCCACAAGGGAAATATAAAAAGAGTAAAATGTACACAGACTTTATCACTATCTCATAGAGATAGAGAGGTTGTTTCCGAAAAATCTCGTCTCAAAAATTCATAAGAAAAAACAAAAAAAAAACCAATATATGAAGGAGAAAATAGATAATGGAGCCGGAAAACATGTTTAGTGTTACGCATGTGGTTAAGTATCTTTTCCACATTAAAAATGTTATAGTTAGTTAATGCAAAGCTGAGTACTAAAGATATTCGTGTATATACTTCTACTGTAATTATATAACATAGTTTTGCATCCCACCTTACCTTGGTAGTTATACAATTTTCCCCCGTTATTTAGACTTCTAATTAAGAAAATCTCCAATCAGACTTGGAATAAGATGTAAACTAAGCAAATTCAAAAGAATACAGAGGATTTATAAATCGAATGCAGTTAGTTTTGGATTGAGGAATAATTATTTTCATTGCTATTACACAGGCAACAAAATTTCAAGCCCGCAATAGGATAAATGATTTTTCTTTAACCAAGATAAGAAAAATAACAACAAAATTTAATTACTCATAGCTTCACCATCACTAAGAAAACCCAACTAAATAAGCAACTTAGTTTAAAGAATGGCAGAAAAGCTATTTCATACACCAAGACACCGTTCGTTACTCCAGTTCATCGAGTTTTATCTCGAATTGCTCACCTGTTGAAAGAGTCTTAACATTGACCATGCCCTTTTGCCATTCAGCCTTTCCGACCAAAATCAATCTGCGTGCATTTATCCGTGCTGCTCGCTTGAATACCCTTCACAAAAAGTAATGGAAAATTGGAAGTATGAGCTTCAGAAAGAAACAGCAAAGACGCAATGAAGCTGCAAGCAGCTACATCAACAAAGAAATAGTGAATCTATATAGATCGTAACATACCACTTAAGTGGCTTGTTCTCCAAAACCAAATCGACGCTTTGCCCTTTTTCCCTGAGAATGGTGGCAACTGCAGATGCCGCACCTTGAAGTTCCTGATCCAGTGAGCAGACAATATTCTCTACTTGGAAGTTAAGTTCTGGTAGAAGTCCTCTCTCCTTGAGTAGCTGAGTATTCCCCAACAGAGGAAGCACAAACAAATACCGTTTAGACCTAAATTTCTAACAAAAAACATACAGATGAGACAACAAAACTAGAAAAGGCCTGTTCCTGCAACCGATGGTCGTTCTCAAATTGAAATTATGCAATATAGATATAAACTATTAGTGCAGCATTTCAGAGATATCAAAATGGGAGGAAGCTTGCTCATAGAAGAAAAAGAAAGAGTTCTTAAGTACACAGAACACTGAATAGTGGCAGTTAGCAACAAGCCACACGCCCCTTTATCCTGGAAGTAAAAAGGATCAAACTAAAATCTTAAAAATGACAAGCTCAAAGATCTTTACGTGTTCTCCTTTATCTAGTATCTAGTGATGACACATAGTCAAAATCTATCATGAGCTCACAGGAATTTTGTAAACCTTGCGTAAATAAAACTTATACCCTTTGCTGACACCTTTCAATAACAAATCTGCTCACATACTCGATACTCAATCTCTATCAGCAAGACTTATCCCAGGAGAAACCCATCTTAGTGAAAGCAACTATTCTGTGAAACAAAAGGTTACTGATCTCAGGAAAACAAGCAAAAATTGAGAAAACTGCCTTGATTGGAGACCTTGGTGAAGGTGGTGATGATTGTCATTTGCTCCATGTTTGTGTGCACATGGGGATCTTTTCATACCCTATGCCTACAAGTGTTGCTATATGCAGGTCAAGGATACAGTCAGGGAGAAAACAGAATCCGTGATGTTCAAAGATTAATCAATTTCTCAAGAACCAAAAACTTGAATTGGACGGAAAACTGAGAATAGTGCCGTGAATGGGGGAATCATTACACATAGAAGCGCTTGGAAGCAAAACAGGCAAAAGAAGTCCATCTTGACAATGTCCATAAAGTTAATGTAACTTCCACCTAAGTTCAAAGTAGAAGTGTTTCATGCTTCACTGATCATCAATTGCAAAAAAAAAAATGACAAACTTTTTATCTTTAGCATCCATTAAAAGAAAACAGGACTGGAAACAGGAAGTTTTACTCACTTCTACTATCACCGCATCACCAAATCCAAATCCACAAGCTGGAAGATCATCGCCTCCAAAGGTAGATAATAGCCGATCATACCGTCCACCACCACAGATAGCCCGGAGCTTTCCTTCACGATCAAACCCCTGCAGGAAACTGTAATTACTCAATGAAGTGGAAGAGATACCCCATTTACAAGCAAATAATTTATCAGTAAGATGAATCCAACAAGCAGTTAACCAATTCCAAGTCTTCGTGAAATACACTTTCATGTACAAAATTCAGAATACTATCCAAAAAAATCCTCGAGTCTGACCTCAAACACAATCCCAGTGTAATAAGCCAAACCACGGACAATTGATGCATCAAACTGAAGCCACTCTGAGTAGCCATACTTCTCAGCAAGTGAAAATAGTTGTTTCAAATCAGATATCGCTTCTCCTGAGGCCCCAAGTTTCTCTGCACAAACAAAAAGGTATAAAAACCAAGATCAGAAACCTCTGAGCTATAATATTTGCTAATACATGCTGCTACTGAATTTTTACCCATTCAGAAATATTATGCACCCTCTAACAGCTAATTTAATATTATCTAAACTACAATTCAGGTAGTATACAAGGTCAAACGAACTTGTCCGCAATCATCTACATGAACTAGTGGATATGAATGGATGAAGGGAATAATACAATAAGAAATGAAGAACAAACTCCAAGAGATGACTATATTAAGATACTTCTTGAGCAACAAATTGAAGAAGACCATGGGTAACCTTTAGTGAAGTAAATGCTGTAACGGCCAACCTTCTAACTTTGCCAAAGACTTCAGTGATAGGACTTGCAATAGCTCTTCAATAGCTACGTCTGACATATCAGCAGACAACAGATCTTTCTTGATATCATCCATTGGAATCTTTCCGATCTATTCAGCCAAGATGGTAACAGGAGTTGATTAGAACAAGAAGACTGAAAAGTACAGCAGGAGATGCGTAAATCAACTATATTATAAACAACTGGCTGTTCATTAACTGGCCCTCACCACGGTCACCAAAAAATTGAAAAGATTGAGCTCCTAGCAGAAATAACAACACTAGGTTCCTTTTAGAAGAAAAAAGTGCAATAGACTTCTCTAAGACGTAATGCTTAAAGGGTAGCATTGAAAGTAAGGGATAGCCCAGGGTAAATGACTCCACCTCCAACCATAAGGCTGGTAGTTCATATTACCAAGGGAGAGAAGTGGAAAACAGGGACAATTTTGACTCCAGGTCGAGGGGTTTGTGATTGGGCTTACCATGTGAGAAAAATGATATAAGCACAACTCAGGTACAAGTAAATTGCACTTTTCATTAAAGATCCTGAAGAGAAAACTTCTGACAAATACTTCAAATTATTTACGGTATTTTTTCCTAATAAAGGTCTATAGAAAAAGTATAAAACCAACAATGTTATACGGGAGTGTATTTTAAGCTTTCATAATATGAAAGTTAAGGAAATGAAGATATTAAGATGGATATATTATGAAACACAAAATTAGACAAGATGAGAACGATCATCTGAAAGTGCAAGTAGTAAACATAGCTCAGATAAGAAGATAAGAGAATGTTGTTTAAGATGATTTTGCAATGTCCTACATACACTTCCATATGCATCAGTCCATATTGCACTGTGGTAAATTAAATGATATTGAATATGATGAAATGGACCTAAAATCAGATGTTCAGAAGTCCCCGAAGACATGCAACCACTCGTATCAACACAAACTTAACTTATCATATATACCATGAAAGCAAACAATCACATAGGCAATACTAATCAGTTGATTAATGCTTAGGTAGGGGTCGTCTTATTCTCTTGAAGGGGAACCTAGGAGCAACTGGTAAAGTTGTTGTCATGTGACCAGGAGGTCACGGGTTCAAGCCTTGGAAACAGCCTCTAGCAGAAGTGCAAGGTAAGACTGCATAAAATAAACCCTTGTGGTCGGGACCTTTCCCGGACCCCGCGCATAGCGGGAGCTTTAATGCACCGAGCTCGCCCTACATTCCTAGGAGTCTTCTTATTCTAGTTCAAAACCAGTATCCCTATAAGGAACAAGTGTGGAAGAACTTAGCTAAAAACACACTCCCTCCGTCCCACTTTATGTGATGGTATTTCTTTTTTACTTGGTCCCAAAAAGAATGTTACTTTTCTATATTTAATAAATAGTTTAATTTAAAATTTTCATTTTAATTTATTATCACACAAATATCTACTAGCTTGTTTTACAGCAGAAGTTTCAAAAAGCCTTAATCTTCCATTCTTAAACTTCATGCCTAGTCAACCACCATTCCATAAATTAATAAGCAAGGAGAAATACAATAAAAGCAAAAAATCCACACAGATGACACCAACCAGTTAGGATTAAAGTTAGGCTTCCACATAACCAATACCAACTAGCTGGGATAGAGCTTATTTTGTTATCACACCTGCATTATTTTTGGTATATGCCAAGGGATTTATTTATGCTTTGCAAGAGACTTGTATGTCTGACAGAGATAAGGGTGAAATTGAAAAACCCTTACTTTACCTTTAAAAAGACAAATATTTACTATTGGAAAGAAATGGGTCTGAATAAAGTGAAATAGAGGATTAATATAATTGGCCTCAACTATCTTGGGATTAAGCTAATTGATAGAGTATTTTATATCTGTATCATATAAAAAATAAAACAGAAGTAGACAAGAAGTCTACATGAGCTTAGATGTTCTGCTCCTTCACTGTGTAGTGGCCAAAGCCCTTTGGAATATGTTCTGCTGCATTTTTGGTTTACAGTGGGTCATGCCACAAAGTATGAAAGAAGCCTACATGAGCTGGAATACATGGAGAGTTGATAAGTCCATCAAGAAAGTCTGGGTGATGATCCCCGGAGTTATATTTTGGTGTTTATGGACTGAAAGGAACTGTAGATGTTTTGATGGGATCTCAACTCCGAGCCACTCTCTTAAGATTAGATGTTTACTTATGTTATTCAGTTGGGTTAATTCAATCCCTGTGTTTAGTACTGAACAATTTCTTGACTTTGTTAGCTCTCTAGTACTAGTTTGAAGATTGTAAAGGAGCTAACATCTTTTGCTTATGCTTTTTGAGAGCCTTTTTGCTTGCTGTAATTTTTGCATCTACTTGATGCCTTTCTACAAAATACCTTACTTCATCAGTAAAAAAAAACAGTAGACAAGCAGAAGAGAATTTCAAGCAGGATCTTGACATAAGTTGCTAAACATATTCCACTACCTAAGAAATTTTTTTTTAAAAAAATCCACTGCCTCAGAATAGACTTTGCACAAGTGGTCTTTTTAAAAGAAAGAAGCCTTTTTTATGAGTGAGAGTTAAGGCATAATATGATTAGAAAATCCATGTCTCCAACTTAATGCCAAAGACAGAGTTATCCAAATAAAAATGAACAAATGCAATCATAGGAACCAGTATGTTCTATTTTTGGGAAACTATAGATCAATAGGAATTGAGTTACATTATCAAACTGACCTTGTCTATAATGATGCAAACTCTACCAAACATATTCTCTGGGACGGAATAGCACCTCAATACTTCTTGCAAAACCTATCAAATAGCACACGATACCTTCAATACAGAGAAACAGATCAAAATCCCATTAAGTTGTTTGAGCTGAAACAGCACCATAAATGACATCCTTAAGAAGAAGAAACCGTATAACAGGCATTATTCTCAAACTTATTTCCAAATAGAATTGCCTTACTTGCGTTAACTCACTGAATTTCACTCTTCCCACTTTTCTACCTGATTCCAAGACAAAACCTTCAATGATACTCCTTGGACTGACCTTATTACTTTGGTAATTAGGACTCATGTAGTTCTTATCAAAAGGGAAAATAAGGAACCACCAAAATTCCTTCAGAATTTGCAAGCCTCATCCACCCACCTACTTTGTACGTCCCACTCGTCAAGCTGATGCTCAGCTAAACAACATCATAGCTTTATTGATTGATTTCATTGGGTGGGGGTGGGGGGAAGCACTAGATTTTTGCATTTTCCTGGGACGACATCAACAATACAAAGACCAAGTTATTGTAAAACATGAAATTATATCTAACATGATAACAATCAACTAAGAACTACGTTTTTTCAAACTTCCTAATAGGTTTTGAAAAATTTGAACAAGATAACAGCTAGTTTCTTATTTCAGTTTATGGATGTTGAACAGTTGAAGAATTAAATGTAGTAACGGGTTAACCTATGGTTTTAGATGAGATGGCTACACTTCAACTTTGTATCAGGGTTAGACCCAGCTCAATTCCTGGTATTGAGTTAAGCCAATGTTGGGCTTAAGCCAATGTTGGGCCCCCATGTCACATTGTCCATGCTTGTCCTGGGCGCGGGGTGATCTTAAGTGTCCAACATAGGTTGAGTGATGGGTTGTTTATCTCCTCATATGATTTTGGATAATCCTCCCTCATAAGCTAGCTTTTGGGATTGAGGAAGGGCGGGATTATCCCTAAACTTTAAGAACACATAGATAAAATAATGCAATACAGCATGTTAACATCATCAGGAACCATCTCTTCTTCAATGTCTATTGAAATAGCTTCTCAAATGTAAAATCACCAGTATCCCTTTATATGACCATGCATACTGAGGTTGCTAAGGTGCATTTCTTCACAATGGGCATCACAAGTAGCCCTCTTTTGCACAACACATCAAGTAACTAGTATTGTCTCCTTGTGTTCTGATTTTATTTGTATACTATGGAGGTAGTAGAAAAGAACGTGACTGAAGAAACGGTTTACAAGCAGGTTGAACAAGTAAACATGTATGTTTGAACCTAAGTTTCTAAAGATTCAATATTATAATACAATTGTTGTTTTAAAAGTAATATTATAATAAATGTGGCAGTAATATAAATATTGCATTAGTGGCATAGACTTCAGAATGTCACTAAGTAGAAAGTGTGACACGTAAATTGAGAAGAAATGACATTAACATAGAATGAGTCTCTGATTCAACGACATTGACGAAACAACATTTAAATAGTGTGTTCTTTCGCCACATATCTTTTCTGGTAACTGAGGTGCAAACAAGTAGCAAGACATAATAGAGATTGTTCTGGTGAACAATCGGGGGCAAAAAAGAAGTAAGCACGCACCTTTCTACTAGAGACCTTAAACCCAACATCTGATGCTGTGAGGCCTATGCGCTTGAAGAAGGTAATAATTGAAGATATCAGCTCTGCTTCACCCTAAAAGAAAGAGAATTAGATACAGATTTGGTGAGTGAAAATGTGAAATTACCATCTAAGCCATTGCTTTATATATTTAAAGCTTCCGCAGCAAGAAAACATCTTTCTCTAGAAAGATCAGAAATTACATGAAACACATGGAAGAGGGAAAAGAATACCTCAAACGCTAAGCATACAAGTTACATTTAATGAAGCATGAAAGTTACATTCAGCAAGAACTTTTTACAACAGCAATCAGGATGATGCTAATGAGAACACAACCTGAGTTAGATATAACGACAAGCAATAAGGAAAAGAGAAGTAGATGCTTATTGAAAGATTTAATCCTCGAAGTTGTCTACTTATCTCTATCGGAGTCTAGTTTGTGTTTTTTCATATGTTACTAATTATATTATTTGATGTTTTAGGGTTTTGTCCTGTTAACTTTGGGTTTCTGTATGCTGTTTATTAGTTTTTCAGAGCCACATGATCAAGCTTGGTCAACCAGGACAAACAGGTTTTACCATTTTAGCAGACTTTCACTGTCTAATATGTAGAAAAGTTAAATGAGAACAAAAGGTTGGTTTAGATACAATGTCACTCAACCAAGACTTGAAATTTTGGAACACTTTGAATACATATATCTGCACTTTTCTCCCCCATAAACCTGGTTTGTACCCTCGCAGATGGCAGAACCAATTCAGATTATTTTTATCGATACTAATCCTACTAGCAAATCTTCTTCCTCTTTTCACTCAGATTATTTTCATGGATCCTTATCCTGAATGTAAATCGCCTTCTCTTTCAACAAGAGAAATGATGCCGTCACTGCTAATGTCAATCAGTTCAAATGACTTGGAGCTGGCCAGAAAATATGCTCATCTCTCCATTTCTTTTACACCTGGTCAGATATATTTTTCATCTCCATACACTAGGCTTAAGTTACTCTGTCATCTGGCCGTCCAAATGACGGATCTTACATTCGGAATGAGAAAGAGGCTACATACTATATTAGGTTGCTGCTATTTAAATTGGCTATAGCTTGCCAGGGAGATGGTCTGAAACTTTGGCAAAGAAGTGGAGTGTTGGCGCATTACCATGAGAGAGAGAGAGAGAGAGAGAGAGAGAGAGGATGTATTTTTTTTTCCTTCTTAAGGTGTTGTTTAGGGGCATCATTCCTCCTCCCCTCATCCCTCATTCCCTAACTTAATGGCACATTAGTTTCTTCTAACCAATTAATCTCCACATAAAAACAACACTGTTTTCTCATGTCAAAAGACCCATAATGCTAGCCCCGTACATGTTCAGACACTCATATTAAAGGAGTTGTGCACCATGACACCCATATGAAAGTGGTCTAACTTATACTCGCATGAATACACCATGCAATAAACACTTCATTATCTATCTATGTTCTTTGGTTTGAGTTTTACCTTTACCGATTATTATTTACCAAAAATCATGAATTACGGAAAATCAAATAAAGACAGCATCCCTGAGTAAAATGACCTATTCAGGAATCAAGCAGTGTCCACATCTAAAAACTTTGGACTTCAATTTCAAACATGAGAAGATTTTGATCTGATAACCAGAACTAGTAATTACTTTTGCCAAGAAATATCATCATGCCTAACTCAAAGTCTATCAAGCATTTTTACTTTGAAAATCTAATCCTACCATATCTTTGGACAGATCGAGGTGTAGTTGATTAGTTGTGATTGATATCAACATTACATGGAGTAATTCTCAAAGATCAGCAGAATTCACTGTTGCAATTCTAAAAAATGTATTTTATATAGAATTTGAATTTGCTATATGTAAACAGACAAGTACAAAATTGCAGCAGTTGCAATAATTAAATTTTGAATGCTTTAAATTCTTTTTAATAACTGTGGTGTCCTGGCAAGTTTGCACCACTCCGACTAATCCCACAGGGTGCTTGCCACCTCCCACTAATATAGATACCAGACAACTCTGTCCACCAAGGCTTTGAACGATAGGAAGAAATCACATAGTGCCTCCGCTGGAATTTGAACCTTAAACCCGTGGTTCTCAACCCACTCATTAACCACTAAGGTCGCACCCTCGGGTTCTTTTCAAATGCTTCATTACAGTAGCAAGGATCAACTAAACAGATAGAGCTTAACCTACCGTTACATCTGGTACACCAATAATATCCATATTCCATTGGTAATGTTCACGGCGTCTTCCCCGGGTCATTCTCTCATAACGCCAGCACTGTCCAATAGCAAACCATTTCAATGGAAGAGATACAGATTTTCTGGACAGAAAAAAATGCGCAGATCAAAATGTGGCATCCCCGCCTGGATACAAAAGCGTAATAACACATAAATGAATGGTGAACACTGAAATGTCGTTGAAGCATCATGACTTTGTATGTGCAAGCAAAACTAATTAGATATTTACCCTTTCTGTATCACAAGTCTTGCCAATGAAGGAGTCAGCTCAGGCCTCAACGCGACTCGACGGTTTCCACGGTCTTCAAAACAGTAAATCTGCAGTGTAGCCAGAGAATAAAATGATATCATGGTTCTTCGCATTTCAGTTTCTTTCCTTGAAATGCTTGAGATAACATAACAACTCTAGCCTATATAGTTCACGATAAGTATAAGCAGAGTAGTCAAAAGAGAAAAAGGCCAAAGTCAGCTAGGACATGTGACAATACTTCAAATACTTGTAGACGAGAAACTTTTCCATCTTGAAAATGAAATTGTCAGAGTGGGATAAAAAAGAAACAGTATCAAGAAATTTCAACCATGAGTTAGGTATTTTAATTTCAAACAGTAAATCGCCTATTACCCTCTTTTAGGTACTCACACCAGTGCTCTCAAGAAATAATTGGTAAGAGAAAATTGGAATACTACATCTTTTATAAGAAAATGTCCAGTTCTGTCAGTACTTTACAGAAGAATACCAGCTACGAACCAAATCATTTCATGTAATTTTTCCTAGTCTTCTTTCTGAATTATGATTTTATCAATATCAGAAGATCCAGCCACAAAATCCACTTAGCAAGTGGTTTGGGGTAACTTGAAAGGAAGTTTGCAGAAGATTGTCACAGCTTACTATTTAAGAGTTTTGAGTTTAAATTGATAGGTTTCTCCTTATTTGATAGAAATAAAGTAACGACGATAGAAGAGAATGCAAGTTTCAGGTTCCCAACTACAAAGGTGGCTTACAAGAATAGCAAATTAGAACAAAAATCAGTTTATAGATATTCTCATGTCAAACCATAATGTGAGCAAACCAACTAATATTATTTTCTTGATAAACAGAAGACAAATAAAGTAAAGCAAAACAAATGAAGCAACATTTTTTATATAGAGCAAATCATATCTTGCACCGACTACCAACTGCCTAAGAGTAAGCTCAAAAAACCTCCAATTCACAGTTAAATGTTAGCTAGTTTGATCCCGCAAAGTCAACACGCCCCTAGTCATAATTTAGCTCACAATCCAAGGCATCCAAGTATTTAAGCATGGAGGAACTTAATAAAACATAACAAAATAACCAGTCACAAACCTGGTCTCTAATTTCCTCCCCAGCCTTCCTAATATAAAGAGCCTCTGACTCTAGCACAGGAAAATCAACCTCTTCAAAACCGAATTGCTGAGATACCTGAAATATATAAATAAAAAGAAAAAAATTAGCATATGTGCAAGGGAAGCAGCAACAACAACATCAGATAATGTCATCAATTTATACATATACCTCTCTGAAGTTATGGAAGAGCCAATTGCGGAGGCGCATGTCTTCAGGGGGAAAATCTCGGGTACCTTTAGGAGGATTAACGTCGATTTTCTGAGCAGTATCGTGTTCAAGTCCTGGAGGCGAAGTCGCTGACCCGGACCGTCCGGTTCGAACATTCTGGTTCGCCGATGATTCTATGGTTACTGAGGAGGAAGAAGTAGAGTAAACTCTGAGAGTAGTGCGCGGAGCTGAAAAGAGAGAGACGTTAAGGTGGTGGTGGTGCCGGCGGAGTGAGAGAACCGCCGTAGAAAACAGTGAGTGGTGGTGGAGGAAAGAGAGGGAAGAGTTTAAAATGGCCGGCATGGTTTCACCGGCCTCAAACCGTGGAACGGTACAATATTTTCGGCTAAGGTATCCCCTCTTCACAGTTCACAAATGTTGTGACCTTTGGTATTGTATGCCTTTGTTTTAAAAATGGTACTTATTACTTGGATTATTTCTCACATTTTATTACTTTACTATATATAATATAGTTAAATTTATATTTATGTAATGTAACTATAATTTAATTTGGTCTAATGTATTGGATTTTTCTCATTTTTTTCATTATGTCTTTTTATTAGTGAATAATTTGTTTTATTTTTATCTTACTATTTGCAGTAACTCTACCTTCCATTGTACTTCATTTATATTGTTGTTGATTTATTCTTTTTACATTAATTTGTTTGCAAAGCATCAGATAATTGAAATTAGTATAATTGTTAAATTGATAATTATACATCTTAATAATTTTTTGACCTATATATTATTTATCACAATGTAATTACAGTTTAATTATAAGTGTGTTGTTTAATCGCAAAAGTGTAATTACAAAATTACATTAAATTTTTAAAATAAAAATTAATTATCTAAAATAAATAAATTATATTTTGCAAAATAAGAATATTTATAAATGATGTTAAATTAAGTATTTAAGATATATGTTATCTTTTGAAAATATATTAATTATTAAATATATGTTCTTAACTAATATTATTAAAAAAATTATTTATATTTTTCAATTCAAGATATTTTAATTAAATTAATCATAAAAACTGAAAGGATAAATTTTTTATGAACATCAAAAAATGCATGTTTGACAAAAATATTAATATTATAAAAGTTAGTGATGTTAAAAAAAAAACGTAACATTATAACTCTATTCAATAATGAATCTCCTGTTAGAATGATGGCAAAATTATGACAGTGACAAATAAACTACAACAAAATAGAAAAATAAATAATTAAAAAATACATGAAATCAAATAAAGAAGTAAAAGATAGAGTGGAAGGAAATAAAATAGTATAAATAATAATAAAAATGGTCTTTTTAAGAAAATATTAGAATAATAAAAAGAACAATAAAATTTTAAAAAGTTTCATGCAATTACACCAATTCCTTGTCTTCACTTGAGAATTTAAGAACGTAGTTACACAGTTATACTCTTTCAATCACATCAAATTCCTATTATGTCAGCCTATCAAACGGGATAAAAAGTAAAGTTACACTTAATTACACCAAATCTCAATTATATAGTGATTTTTCAAACATGCTCTTACAGTGTTCTTATATGGTTTTTTTTTTTTAAGTTTATTAATGTAATTTAAAAAAAAAATGAAATGAAGTTTCAAGTATCTTGGGTTTATGATTTTAAAAAAAGACCAACAAAGATGTTACTAATTCCACTGATGTAAAGTAGATGAAATACATAATTGCCTTCGGAATCTTATATGACAAAAAGGTTTCTTCAAAATATAAAAATAAATTCTATGAAATAATAATCAAACAAATTACGTTTTATGAGATGAGATATTAATCAGTTAAGAACTCTCATGTTTAAATGTTGAAAGTTGTGAAAAATGATGATGTTACAATTAATATACGAGCATACTAGGGGTCTAAGAGTGGCAGTATTAAAGTGAGATATGCACAATGCGAGTGACCTCGATAGAGGACATGATGTAGGAAGTGAAGTAAAGCTTTAATCAAAAGTAGTTGGTGGCGTATGACCTCTTGATATTGAGACATGTGAAGATGAGATATCCAAATATCACAATGTAGTGTGTGAATGAATGGTTAGGGATGATTTCAAAAGAGGTAGATGTAGATAAAAGAAACATCATAGAGAAGTGATTAAATATGACATGATGCAATTTCAATTTATCAAAGACATGGCCTTAGATGAAAGGTCATAGTAAAACCCGTATTAGGGTAAATATTAGTTGATAGTAGTATATTGTCTTATCATCTGTCTATACTAATAGTTGTAACATTGCACTTGTAGTTCTGAGGCCTTATCATTCTTCGATTTATGTATTATTTGTTATTTTATATTTAAAACTTTCATATAATTTTGTTGAAATTATTATCCTATTATCATGTGTTGCCTTGTTTCTATATTTTATTTCTCATACTTTTATTTTTGAACTATTTTGTATTTTTTTAAAGCTAGAGATTTATCGAAAATAATATAATTTATCTTAAGGGTAAAGGTATATTGTGTCTAATTCATTTCAACTTTCATTTGTGTGATTATATTATATTGAATATGCTATTATTGATGAGTTAATTAATACACATATTTTTTTATCTATTCAAAATATTCAAATATCTATATTTACACTTACAGTTATTTGCTTGTAAAAATGCATTACCATTTCATTGATGATAATGTATGTTAAATCAATACACTCACATCAATCATATTTTAACTAAATTATATGATTATCCAACCCCAAAAAGTTATATAATTACAAAAATAGATTAGATATTTAAGAGTCAATTAATTACAAGTTAAATATGTTTAAATAACTAAATAATGAAAAATAACGTATCAATTTTTATTTATTTTTTTACTAATTATCACTTCAACTAAAGTGCAACGTGACCTTTTCATTGGTAGTTCTGTATTTAGGAAATTTCCGGAATTAGAAGGAAAAAAAGGGCATAAATAATACAGAAAATAAAAGAAGGCAGAAGGTCTTTTTTACAGGGAATTATACGCTGATTGTCAAATCATCAACATTACAGCAAAATCACATTTCTCGCTACCGTTTCTTCCGATTCTGCGACCTTCTTCGCCGGAGTTGACAGCAGTAAGCTTCCAATTCGAAATTGTTTATCTCCGTCCTCAGCGACTCGCTATTTATCTGACACAAACCCTTATTTGATTTCCCTATTGGGCTGTTCACTTGTGTTTGTGTCTCTTTCTAATTTTTTGTTACGCTTTTTGGCTGCTTGTAGTTAATTTGAACCACAACTGCATTGGCATGGTAGATTAGTCGTTTTCCTGCATTGTGTTTTCATAATTTCGTGTTATTCAGTATATTAACTTTGTAATTCACTTGAAAATAAATACACGTGAGATGAATGTCTTTTGTGGCCTCTTAGATCTTGTATTGGATGGATGAGAATTTGTGGTTTCACACAATTTACAGTTTAATTCCTTAATTATGTAAAGTTTAACTATTACTGCAAGTATAATTCATTAGCTCTAGATGTATAACTACTGTGGATTAAATGATCAAGTTGGCATTACTACCAAGTACCAAATAGATTCAGTACTCCATCCGTCCATATTTTCTTATTAAGTATTGACTTGGCACACTCTTAAGGTATCGCCTATAGTAAATTCAATGTTATGGAAAATGCATTTAGAACTTCCTATAGTTAATAACAAGGATAAATTCAGAACTAAAGTGATAAATTATTTCTTAATTTTTCCAAGTGAAAATGTACATTTATTCCATTTTTTGCATAGGGAACAAATAAAAGCTAACGGGGGAGTAATATTTTTCATCCAGAACATAGTTTGTTATCTCTATTGGGACTGAGGCGTAGTTCGGACTAGTATCTGGTAATAGCAATGCAAATTAACCCTAGGATTCAAGTACTATAAAATGGTCTATATTGCAGTTTTATGAAGACCACATTGTTCTACCTTTTTAGTATTTATAGAAAGAATTTAATTTATTACACACTCGTTAAACAACCAGTGTTATTTGACCCCTTGAGCAGGTGAAGCACCCTCTTTTTTCGGTTACTACCAACACTCTATATAGACAGTTATTTGTTTTTTGTTTTTGTTGGTTTTTTAAGTAATTTGTTGTGTACATTCCTTATAAAGAAAAGTAACTTATTGTGTAAAAAATACGTACATTACCAATGACTTACAATTAGTCAACGGATATTCGATTCACCTATTTCAACATGGCTCTTAGGGTTTATTTGGTATGAGAATAAATGTTTTCTGGAAAATAAGTCAATTTTTTTGGTGCTTTGGTTGCCGGAATTTTCTTATGATAGCAGTAACTTTGCTCACTTCTGAGTGGAAGTCATTTTTCTTTCACAACCATTTCAACCTTTAACTTCATGTCACTGCTCCAAATGACATTTTAATATTATTATCAATCTTTCATACTAAAAAATTTCATTGATACGCTATCCAATTTATTAACATTGAAATACTTTTTGGTTAGTAACCATATACTAGAAAATATTTTTCAGGAAGTAACTTATTTTTGAGAAGTTTTTCTCCGAACATACTAAATATGGAGGGTTTCATGTTACTAGTGTGCTACTGTCCAATGGGTGTTATACATTTGTAACTACTAAGGTGATGAACTAGCTGGATTCTACTATGTTGGGGCTCAAAATTAACTCTATGTTTAAACTTGAAGGTCTTCCATGGGATCAAAACAAATAGTAGAATGAGACAGTCATACAGACATCCATATACATACATGAGGATAAACACTGAAAATTGAAAGACATAGCTTGTATATGACATTGTGTACCTCCTTGTCATATCTGCAAAGAAAATTTACGGGAACTCATAATTCTTTTATCTTCCTTTGTGAGCTTGTTTCAACAGATTGAAAAGCTGAGCCATATAAAATCTATAACCAGTTGTGAGCAGAGATTGAATAAACTTTATGAAGCAACTTCATTCAAATTTTTTCTAATCTAGTTGCTTCTTTGATTGGACAGGAAACTTCAAATCTTCTTCCCCACTCTCAGCACACTCAAAGAAGATGTTCCTGTCTTCTGTGTGTATTTTATGAATTTTCTACACAGATTGGGACAAGATTTTCTGGTCCATGAGATGTTTTCCAATTGAGACCATCATTGTCATCGAGGTAATTACATTCATATTCAACTTTATTTCAGTGTGAAAAAGGAAACAGTGTTTTGTTTTACTGTTGAAATTGCTGAGCTTGCACATTACACCACACCGTTGGTAATCTGTGTTTGATTTATCAAGAGAGTAACCATTGAAGTACATGATTTTTAGGCATAGCTGAAAGTTCACGATGTCCTCGTAAGGTGAATTATGGAGTTAACTATGAGGAAGATTTTGATGACTATGAAGATTATGGTTATGACTATGATGATGGATATGATTATGCAGAGGAAAATGGTGAGTACCCAGTCCTTTCTAGGGAGCTTGTGAGGTTCTTGTGCTTAAGATCTTGAGGCAGCACAATCCTGTTCCATCTCCCCTCAAGCGCTTAACAAACAAGAATAGCAAAAGACATTAATCATACTGAGATTACTTCTTTATAATGCTGACTTACCTTTGTCGATGTCATGTTTGAATAAAAGTATTTTATGTACTTCTAAATTCATTTCTGCAAGCTAGTTAAAATTCATAGTATTGTCCACTAAATTTCAATGACTTGTTGTATTGTATTATTTTTCTCAGAACTGTTACAACAATCATTAATGTGTCATCATCCCATTGTTGACTATGTTTCTTGAAGTAGGTTGGTGGAGAACATTTAGTTGTTGTGTGGGGCTTCCCTATACTTCTCACTGGGAATCCTTGAAGGATGAAAATAC
This sequence comes from Solanum virginianum, assembly GCA_000787875.1. Classification (NCBI taxonomy): domain Eukaryota; kingdom Viridiplantae; phylum Streptophyta; class Magnoliopsida; order Solanales; family Solanaceae; genus Solanum; species Solanum virginianum. The sequence goes on along the minus strand of DF357368.1, from coordinate 96,189 downwards.
TTAACAACTTACTCAAAATTATTTCTTGGGTTAAACATATGATTTGCTTAACTTCTTAGAGGACTCCCTAAAAGTTACACTCTCCATGTCTCAATTTCGTCTCCCATGGTGGAACATACCAAAGATTTTTTTTTTTTGATTAAGTAAAGTAATTTCATTCATAAACATGACCAGAACTGCTATGTACAAAGGTTACACCAGAAAATCAAGCCTCTACAATATACGATTCTCTAGAAAATCCACCCAATCCTCCATACAACAAGGACCTTTGTGTTTATACCAAAAGAAATAAGGGAGCGTAGTCTACTTCTCAGCTATGAGAAACTCGACTCTACACCTTCACATGCTCTCCTATTTATCTCTCTCCAACCTATCCACATTAATGCAATCGGAACCACATTCCAGGCCCTTCTGTTTCTCCTCCTTCTCCCACTCTTCCAAATGAGCATCAGTTCTTTGACAGTTCTTGGCATTACCCAAGGAGTGTTAAACCATCTAAACATATCCCACCATAATCTTATGTAAAACCTGCAATGTAGAATAAGGTGATTCACATCCTCACCCATCTCCTTGCACATGTAGTACTAACTAATACAAATGTACGTTCATTTTCTGAGATTTTCGCTGTCAAAATCACCCGTCTAGTTGCTAGCGAAGTGAAAAACACACCTTCCTTGGCACACTTGAAGCCCATATTCCCTTACAAGGAAACTCAACCTCACCTCTAACCAAAAGTTTCTCATAAAAAGACCACACATGGAATACTCCATCACTTCCAAGGCCCCAACACAATGCATCGGGATTATCCACTGGATTGACTTGCCTATGGAGTAGGTCTATCAATCTTTGGAACTCACTCACTTCCCAATCTTGAAAATTCCTTCTAAATTCAAAACCCAAAAAGTCTCTAACTTTGTGACCTCCTCATTTGTTGAATTGTCAGTTCTCTTAGGCAAGATATTTTATACAAACTCTTGGGTTCATCTTTCAAAATTATGTTCCCACACCATTGATGTCTCCAAAAATATACTCTTCCCCATCTTCGATCTTGAATGTGATATTTTCCACGAAATAATCCCATCCCTTCATAATATTTTTCCACAAACCACACCCAAAAGGCAAAACAATATCTCTACCCCCCCTCCCTCTCTCAGTCCCAAATTTATCGCCTATTACCCTCTCCATAAAGCTTGTACCTCCATTCTGAACCACCACATCCATTTGCCCAATAAAGCTTTATTTATTAAAGAATTTTAAATCTTCAAATCCCAATCTTCCCCAATTTTTAGGAGATGTGACAACCTCCCACTGCACCCAATGGAACTTTCTTACCCCGTCTGCCACATCCCATAGAAAATCTCTCTAAATCTTTTCCAACTTTGCAAAGACCTAAACTGAAGCAAGAAACAGGAACAAGTCGTAAGTGGGAATGCTAGAGAGTGTGGTCTTAATAAGCACTTTCTTTCCACCCTTGGACAAATATCTTTTCTGCTGCTCTGCTAGGTGGGAATGCTAGAGAGTGTGGTCTTAATAAGCACTTTCTTTCCACCCTTGGACAAATATCTTTTCTGCTGCTCTGCTAGTCTCTTCTCGACCCTTTGAGTAACCGGTTTCCACACAGTGTGATCCCTTGTATGAAACACCTAACTGTATTCGAAGATATGTAGTAGGAAGAGCCCCAACCCTACAATTCAATACTCGAGCAAGTAATCCAATGTCATTCACCTCCCCAACAGGAAATATCTCCCACTTCCTCAAATTAATTTTAAGTTCTGACATAGCTTGAAACCAAGTGGTAATTTGGCCTAAATAATCTTGTTGGGTGTCAATTGCATCACGAAAAACCAAGGAAAACATCCCAAAGCTTTTGATGCTCTTCTAGGATAGTGATATCCCATGCAACTTCATGACCATTTAAATTCAGGTCCTTAATGCCATGCTTAGCTTACCGCTCTACACTAGGTTTACAACTAGGACTATTACATGAAAGAACACAGGAAATACCAATGAGATTTCTTCTTTGCATAGTTAAATGTTTATGGATGATTACCATGATGGCAGGTCGTGGAAATAGTGAGACCCCTTAAATGTTAATAGAACTTTGAAGAATTCAATCTGCTTTTTAACAATTTGCTGCAGGTGCGCTGCCAGAAACAAGGTCAAAACAGGAGTCAGTTAAGTCTGGAGTTTGGCGTTGTCCCATTTGCACATTTGATAATGAAGATACTATGAATGTCTGTGATATATGTGGAGTCCTTCGTAATCCATTGGTCAAAAAATGCATCAGCAGTAAAGAAAATGCAGGTTAGCAACTCTTGAAACTGTCCTCAGGGTCTAAATCTGTGCATCTCTGGGGAATTTGTTTCTACGCTTAACATTTTTATGAACAGATTGGTTACTGTATTTTCCATCTCCATTACTAATCATGATAAAATATTTTCTTTTGGGGGCGCAAGGAAGAGGGAACTGTGGGGCACCAGGAAGAGGGAACTGCTTTCTGTTCCTTGGTTGTCCATTGGTTGCACTTCTCCTTGATGTTATCTCATGCTTTACTTATTGCTAGCTTGTGTTTTGGTATATATATGTTCTCTGTGAAATTTGCTGTGAATACTAGCAGTATGGACCAGGGAAATAGAGAACACTAGAAGGCATTTTTTTCTTTGGGGGTGGGGTGGGGGTTGTGTGTTGGAAAGAGGATCTGTTTCCTTGGGTAGTTTGTGCATTCTCCTTGATTTTTATTTCATGTTTGTCTCTGTGAAATTTGTTACATCCATCTAGCAAACTTGCACACATGCGAAGTTGTGCGCTGCTTTGCTTACTCGAACTATGGACCAAAGCATATTACAGAACATGAAAAAATATTTTCTTTGGGGGTGGAAGATGGAATTATTACATGTGTAGTCCAACTCTTATGTTATTTCATGCTTTATTTTACCTACTATAATACAATGCTTATTTGAGGGCTTTGGGCATTACACTCTGTTCCTGGTCTGCCTGTTTTGATGATTATGATGTTGTATGAAGAAAGTACCTTTTTTACATAATTATATTTAGGTCTTATCTGTTCTGCTTGTTGTTTCATGTGTGGTCTGCTTGCTGCTTCATAGAGTAGATGGTTCCTCTGCAGTTGGTGGCATATGTAAAGATTCTGGAGCATCTGTAATGGCCAAGTCTCTATTTCCATCACTGCTGCTTCAGAAAGCAAAAAATGCTATGAACTTTGAAGCACAGAATCACTCTTTTAAGACTGAAGATTGCTTTAACTTCTACAAGCCTGGAAATATATGTGGACAGTTTCATGATTTACACAGAGCTTTTTGCTCTCAAAGCCACTGCAAGATTGATATAGGTCCACACATGTTCAAGCATAGTCCGGTCTATAGACATATGCACTTCTTTTTCTCCCCTCCCCTTTGCCTGAAAAATTGTGTTTGCTGCATTATTGTACTTCTATCTCTGTTCAGTATTTAACCATCTTTACTTTTAATTCATGTTCTCACAAATGCTAATGATGGTGCAGTACCTTTCAAGTTTGACTCCCCATCTCCTGATGATTTAGTACTAAGGGGAATAGCACCATCCAGATTACATTCCAAAGGTACTCTATTCATGCTTTCGATGCTATTTTTACACTTGCTTTTTGTCCTATTCCTTCAGGTAGTTCTTTAGCTAGGGCAATAGTAATTCTAGCATTGAAGTCCATGGATCAATGATGGAGGTTGCACTCATTTTAGTTAACTGCCAAATAAACGAGAAAGTGAAATGAAAATACCTGCAATAAGTGAATTTTGATGCATTGGCCTAATTGACGAAGATGGAGCCTTGGAAATAGTCAATAGAGGGTCACTACAAGTGTCCTCCTAGTCAGGAAGATTTATGTATCAATATTTTTTGAGATTTATGTGAGAGCGCAAAGGTGTCTTGGTGTTCCCTTTGAAACACACCTGGACAATGAGTGAATCATGTTCTTACAATAATTTACTACTCCCTACTTTTGTTTCTCCAGCATAATCTTTTTACTCTTCTCCTCGGAAGAGTGCGTATATCCATGGCATTTTAAGGCTTTTCTAGTGGCTTGCCAAATAACTCAGTATTACTGGCTTAAATTTCTTGCTAAATCATCTTAAATCTCATTTGGATACCATGGAGTTGTTAATTTAGAGTTTGTCACGAAACTTCTGCTTTTCTTTTCTTTTTCCCTATCTAACTGAGGTAGGGATTCACTAATATTCTTTTCTAGGTTTGAGTTGAATACTCAGTCGTGAAGCTGTTTTCTTATGTTTTTGTATATCTTTTCTTTTTGGAGAGTTTGACATCTTTTATTTGCATTGTTGCTCTCTTTTCAGGTGATACTGCCACGAGCTTACAGTTAAATATCGCATCAAATAACAAAGAACTGAGTACAGAAGTTAAAAAGGAATTGGCTGCTGAAGGGCATCCAAACTCTAAAATATCATTAGCAAAAGTTAAACATGATGATCTGGATAGTGGTTCTTCTTCAAAAACTAGGGGAAATAATGGTCTAACAAGCAACTTGAACGATTTGTCTATATCATCAAAGTCTCACAGTGTGGTTACTGGAAAGAGTGACGGTGCAACAACAAGCTCAAAGAACAAGCCTCAGAAAACTGTACAGTCTCCTCAAACAGAAGACAACTTCAACCAACTAAACCTTGCAATCGTAAGTACGTTGTTTGAATTCTCTTGATTTAATGTACATTACACTATTTTTTAGTCCCACTTTTTTTCAATATATGTAGGTTGGCCATGTGGATTCTGGGAAGTCAACACTGTCAGGAAGATTGCTACACCTTTTGGGGCAGATATCCCATAAAGAAATGCAGAAATATGAAAAAGAGGCTAAGCAGCAAGTGATTACTCTTCATCCCTTTTGTAAGACTCAATCAAATTTTTACCAGTCTATGACAATTCTACTCTCTATTCAACCAGGGAAAAGGATCATTTGCTTATGCTTGGGCATTGGATGAGAGTGCTGAAGAAAGAGAGAGGGGAATAACTATGACAGTGGGCGTTGCGTACTTTAAGACAAAATGTTACCGTGTTGTTCTGCTTGATTCCCCAGGCCATAGGGACTTTGTACCAAATATGATATCAGGGGCTACACAAGCAGATGCAGCAATTCTTGTAATTGATGCCTCAGTAGGTGCATTTGAAGCAGGTATTGATGCTACTGGAGGTCAGACGAGGGAGCATGTACAACTTATCAAAAGCTTTGGGGTGGATCAGATTATAATTGCTGTTAACAAAATGGACACAGTGGGATACTCCGTGGAACGATTTGATGCAATTAAGAAACAATTAGGCACATTTCTCCGTGCTTGTAAGTTTAAAGATACTTCAGTAGCATGGATTCCCCTAAGTGCTATGGAAAACCAAAATTTGGTGACAGGTCCATCAGAGTCACGGATGTTGTCCTGGTTAGCCTACTAACAAACATCCTTTTCTATTTTCTTCCCTTTTTTTTTTTTGTACCATGGGAGCATTAAAGAAAGCACAACCTTACTAGCATAGTTAATGCTATTCATGTTTCTCAACTTTATCACATAGCAAAGAGTTCTTAAATAATAGGTTGCTGGAATTTGAAATAGCGGAACTCGTCTTGATATCAATAACTTAAAGGTCTACTTCACTTGTTAAGATGAAGATTGAACCGTTGAGTTGAATTTTGTTAGTAATTGTAGTTGTACCCTTAGTCGAAGTGAATATTGGAACTCTAAAACCAACATACCCGTAAGATGAATGTTGTAGATATGCACAGATAGAGATGATGTATTCAACAAATTACACGAGCACACATAGAGAACAAAATGAAAGAATGTGTCCCTGAGATTATTCACCACGTCCTGCATAAACCTCTATGTGCAGCAGTTGGTAGGTGGGGTATATGGTGATTGAAGATGATTAAAAGGGATGAGGCAGACTTAAAATTACATGAGATGAATTTGTCTTATAAAACATACAATCTCTAGAATCAGTGTAGATTTAGCTAAAAATAATGGATCCATTAGGCGATACTAACTAGTTGATTTTAAGGTTTAATTGTTATATACATTAGATATTTAGATAAATTTTTTTCAGGAGTGTAGAAAATTTTGTCCCATATAGAGGCAAGTATTAGATTTATTGAACTTTTTATTTTATGAAGCTCCTGATCTGCCTATAAAACCTAATTAGTATTGAAATGAAATGGATTTGAATAGAGGCTAGAGCAGAATGGAAATGTCGGATTCAAGTGTCTGAAAATCCAAGTACTGTCAGACTAAGGTTCAGTTGATTATATGGGCTTATCAAAGTAATTTAGTTTGAGGTATTGTCCAGAAGATGCATGTCGCAGAGCTGAGGATGTTGCGATGGATGTGTGGTCATACCAGGAGTGACAAGGTCAGGAATGAGACCATTCGGGAGAAGCTAGAGGTGGCTCCGATGGCCGATAAGAT
>DF357368.1:53995-89508 GCA_000787875.1 Solanum virginianum | reverse complement strand
CTCTCTACTTCTATGAGGTAGTGGTAAGGTCTGCGTACATTCTACCCTCCCCAGACCCCACTTGTGGGATTTCACTGGGTTTGTTGTTGTTGTTGTTGTAACACTAATTACTGGAGGTACCTTTTTGTCTTGATTCTTGACAAACTCATGAAGTAAGAACATGGCTTCGAAAACTTGCAGGTTTCAAGGTCCTTGCCTATTAGATGCAATAGACTCTCTCCAACCTCCTCAAAGAGATTACTCGAAGCCATTTTTAATGCCAATATGTGATGTAAGAGCACAGTCTCAAGGACAAGTGTCAATATGCGGTAAATTGGAGAGGGGAGCTCTTCAAACTGGAAATAAGGTACTGGAGAATACTACAAAATTCCTTTCGTTGTACCCTTTCTTCCTCTTTGCACACATGCTTGGGGAGTCATGTTCTAATGGTTTATGTGATCACAACATTAACCTTTATCCAAATTAGGGTCAGGAGGAGGAAGTTTAACCTAAATAATTCCCTTTTTTCAAAGTAATTACCAAAAAAGATGCAGCTTTTTGAAAAAAATTCCGAAACAGATTAAAGGTATCTATGAGCAACACTTTAAGTATTAATTTATTCCAAAATTCCAATGGGAAAAACTTAAGGGTTGACGGAGAACGCTGAAAACTTCGTAGTGCAGGTTACAACATATCATTTAAACGTGTCAGTAACATTACCATAAATTGTGGGATTACATTGGCATGTTGTTGTTGTTGTAGTAATGTTACTACTAATTCGCTATTTTTTTAAAAAAAAAATTTCAAAAAGGATACTGGAAGTAACGTTTATATGTTCCTATGTGGCAGAAATATATATAGCCTCCATTGTCTGTAGGAAAATGTCATTGATGCGTCTATTATAGTGACGTTTTTACAGTGAACATGTCTCGGGCAACCAGTGAGTCTTGAACCGCAGAATCACTAGAATCCTACAAAAGAGACCAAAAGGTTTTGGGATAGGGAAAAACACTGCCAGAAACATTTATTGTGGTTGATCTTCATTCTTCTGTACTTTTTCTCACTTTTTAGCCAGCAAGGGTGTTGGTTTGTGCTTTTGGATGCTCTCCTTCAAAATTCGTGAAAAGTTTTGAAACATCAGTTGCTATATTTGAGATTTAGATATTTGTTATATTAGAATCCTCTTTCTTTGTGTATAATTGATTGTATTTTTTGTTATATATAGATTGTTAAACGGTTTGACTCAATTTTGTTGTTATTAGTTTTTGAGTTTCTAGACCGAAATCATTTCTGGTTTGATATCTGATTTTTTTTTTGGTTGGGTTCTGTTGCAGTAATGGCTGTCAGTTTGTTTTGCTATTTTTTCTTACTTTTATGATGACCCAACTGTAGAAAAGCTCTGCAAGAAACTCTTGAGAGATAATTTAGAGAAATAGAAAGCCCTAGTTACCTTTCGAAAAAGCTGAGCCAAGATTATTTACACTATTCGTAATTTTTACAAACAATGGGATGAGGCAATAAGATGGCATAGACACTATTCTTGGAAATTGGGGAGAATATGGAAAGAATAAAACATGTCTACCAAACAAGAACCGAGCTTTGGTCCGTGGAACTAAATACTAGTAGTTGTAACCTAATGGATATGAGTAAGCAACATTTTAAAGGTAGAACTGTGTGAGTAATAAAAGATGCTTGTAGAGAAAGAAGAAAATAAAGAGTTAGGAAGAGTTATAATGCTGGAAGAAAGGAAAAACTTTGCTGATTTTAGTAAATGTTCCATTTTTGCAAAGAGCAAACTGCAGCTGCAGAACTTCGACTTTGTTGGCAGTGTAGTTCAATTATATTTGACAGACTTAACACATGCATATCACAGTGAGTTATGAACATGGGCAGGTTTTAGTTATGCCATCCAGAAAAATGGCGACAGTGCGTTCTTTGGAATGTGATTCTCAGGTTTTCAACACTGCAAAAGCTGGAGACAGTGTCACCATCAATCTACAGGGTATTGATGCAAATCACGTGATTGCGGGGGGTGTCTTGTGCCACCCTGAATTCCCTGTTCCAGTTGCAAATCATTTGGAACTGAAGGTCCTCATCCTAGACAATGCCATTCCAATTTTGATTGGCTCTCAGGTACCATCTAATAATCGATTGTTCTAGTGAAAAAGTTCAGAAATTTCTGTGCCATGTCTTATGTATAGTTAATGATTATAGAGCACTTAATATCTGGAACTATGCAGCTGGAATTTCTTGTACACCATGCTAAGGAGGCTGCAAGAGTTGTGAGGATTTTGTCATTGCTTGATCCAAAGACTGGAAAGGAGACCAAGAAATCACCTCGATGTCTTCTGGCAAAGCATAATGCTAAGATTGAGGTTTTTGAGAAAAGCAACTGTCATGTTTCGTATTTATTTTGTGTATTTCTTTTTCTTTGGTGGGCGGATGCATGCAACATGCGTCTGCCCTCCATGCGTAGGTCGAAAATTGGCTTGTTAATAAGCTTATCTGTGATGGTTTAGGTGGGTTTGCAAGGAATGGTTTGCATTGATGAGTATTCTAGTTGTAAAGCTCTTGGAAGGGTGTCCCTCAGATCATCAGGAAGAACTGTTGCCCTTGGTCTGGTGACCCGAGTTATCGGGAAGCTGGAATGAAAAAATTTGCAGTGCTGGAATGAAAATCATGGCAAAGGTACCTGTGAAGATATGTAGCTTGAAAGAGAGACAATATGAACAGCAAAAGCTGCTGCAAATTTATCATCTTCTGTAAAGTGACTGGTATCCTCCTTTTGACTGGTATCCTCCTTTTCTATTTCTGTAGGGAAAAGTGAGATTCTATGGGGCTATAGTCATGTTTTACATGTACACTACATTTATCCTGATAGGATTCTTTTTCTTGTTCTTTAGTATAATTTTATTTAGCTTTTTATTTTTTGGGGTTTTCCACCTGATGTTCGATGCTCACATTAGAATCCGACTGTATTCGGATTCGTGCCGTGAATCCCTACCAAGGATTTTGCCATTCTCAGGGCTCGAACTCGAGACCTCTGATTAAGCGAGGAGCAGTCTCATCTGCTACGCCACATGCTTTGGTGGTAGCTTCTTTTTTGCATATTAATGTACTATGTCCTTGGAAAAGTGCAGGCCCCATAGGTCGTGAAATGGACAGCTTTGATTCTTTCTTTGTGTTTACTAATTTTAGGTGCACAAGTATGGTACGAGATATTAGCAAGTTTAAGTATTTGAGAGCGTGTAGTGCGAATGGCTAGCTTTGTTTAGACTCAGTTTGGTAGGTGATTCTATTCCCTTCCACACTCTCTGCACAAGCTTTTTGCGTGCCATACATAATATTATTAATTACAACCTAACTTGTTTAACCAAAAAAGAACAGAAAGTAGAGAATATTACTTGTCCTATTCCCTCGAATCCCATAATAAGCAAGTCCATAATTAGTAATTTAAGTTGACTTGTATCAATTTACTAGGAGTATATTGACTATTATAATGATGGTATATACGAGTCACTTTTTTTTTTAGTAATTTCAGTTCCATATTTCTCCAGTTATAAACCCAATTTTTTGGACATTCAGGGAACCAGAGAGTTGAATATTTGCCATCAATAATGCATTGTTTTTGCCGAAAGAATATTTTGTTTGTCAAAATTTTGATTCTTTTTCATCCCAATAATAATATTTTTCAGTGAAAATCTACATGTGTTTGTTTGAGTTTATAAACTAAATTTAAGTTTATGATATAATTGAGTGTTTATTTATTTCATATAAATAAAAAGGATAAATAATTTCGATTATAATTCTTGGGTAGCCTCATTTTTAATCGAACGATCGAAGGTAATTTAATATTTGTAAATTAACAGTAAATTGTTCACTGCTGATCGTACTCATGACTTAGGAATTTGAGGTGAAAGGATTTAAAATAATGCAATAATAAACAGTGTAAAAAAAAAAAAGTCAAAACTTGCTCAAGTTTATCCCCAACAAAAAATTGACTTGAGAAAAAAAAAGGTCGCCAATTTTTTTAAAAGAGAGATAACTGAGAAAAGTAATGAGCAATCAATTTTGAAAATCTCATCCATTAACTACTTATTTCCTTCCTCATCCACACACACATCTTTCTTACACTTTTGTCTTTATTTGATGAAATCACCATTTCTGATTTCGTGGGCACAATCGAACGGCCTGCAGCAAAACGACAAATTCGTCCCTACTTACTTTTTATTGACCTTTAATTAATTAGTTTAGACCCGGTAATATTCCAAACAAAGTATGATTATGATCTTTGCATAAATAAATATACCTTCTCATCATTAACTATTAATTTCGATTTTTAATGAAATTATTTCTAAAATAATTTATTTTTAACATAAATATAGTATATGTTTTCGCTTCAAATATGGTATAGTCCAATTTTATATGCTTGATTGTCAAATGAAAAAAAAAGAAAAGAGAAATTTTTATAGATAGTCTAGACTTGAAATTTGATATATTTTACGTAATTACATGATATAATCTCAGTTATGTGACTTGGAGGGGAGGAGAGAGAAGAGTGAGATCAAAAAAGAGAGGAGAGAGATGAATTGTATATATAGTATATTTGTTAATTTATATGTGTATATCTGTCAAATAATTGTATACGTGTAACTAATATACATATGTATTTATATATTTGGTAAGCGAGATTAGGAGAGGGAGGAAAGAGGCAAGTGAGAGAGCGCAGAGAGGCGAATTGTATATGCATATCTATCAAAATAATTGTTTATATATAGTTAAAATACATATGTAATTGTATATCTAATAAGAAATTGCAGAGAGAAAGAAAGAGAGGAGAGATAAATAACAACAAAATCTTAACTATAATTATAAATTATAATTTTTTAAAATTATAATTATATAATATAAATACATATTATATGTTTATTTAATCCACGTTCATTTTTCGAGAAGAAAGAAAGAAAAAGTTAATTCAGCATGGGGCCATATCTTTTGCCTACGTGGGGTCCGGGTCAAAGTCTATAGAAAAGTATTCCACCAGTTCTAATCCATAACTAGGAATCCCTCCTTTCACCGTCGAACCAAATCTCTTCTCTAATTTCATTTTTAATTATCTGTACAAAATAATCATGATTCATAATTAATTAGTATTTTTCCAAAAAAAAAAAGACGAAATTACAAAATGGGGCAGTCAAATCATCGCCAATATCAATTGAAGTAATAATCTTCCTTAATTAAGCAGTACTTATAATCTTCCCTAATTAAGTAGTACTTATAATCTTCCCTAATTAAGAAGTACTCAGGGAAAAAATGAAAATAAAACCTTGTATCTGAGTTAAGAAAAAGAAAAAGAGCGTACGTAATATATGCACACGTATGACTAGTCAGAAACAGACATTTTCTCTGAATGCAAATTTCTTTTCTTCCCAATAGAAACTACGTGTAACAAAATCCTCTGAATTCCTACCGTCTTTGTGTGTTTTTCTGCAGAGGATAGAGAATTTTGGAGAAATTAGGGCTAAGATAAGCAATGGAAATGGCGACTCAGGGAAGAGAAGGAGGTGGAGGAGTAGCGGTTTTATGTGGTGGTGGTGCAGTCAATGCGGTGGATTGTTCCTCTACATCGTCTTCTAATGGAGTTTTGGAAAAGGAGAGTAGCGGTGACAAGCAGGATTCTCCAATTCTGTTTTTTCTCTTTTTTCATAAGGCAATTCGGCTGGAGCTTGATGCACTTCACCGTTCGGCGTTAGCCTATGCTACTGGACAATTAGAAGATATACAACCCTTGCTCAAGCGGTACCGTTTTCTTAGATCAGTTTATAAGCACCATTGCCATGCTGAGGATGAGGTAACAAGCTATTTTTTTTCTTTTTTTTTGTTGTGTGTTTTAACATTGTTGTATCAAGTGACACTGGCTTATCTGTATATGAAATTGCTAGACAAGCCATTCTATGAAGTTGCTAAAAATCTCTTTTTCATTTTCCAACATTGTGCGGCTGCTTCTTGTTATTGAATTTTAGTGAGCTTCCATGTTTACTTGTTGTTTAGCTCTGTGCTCCTTCATATGACTAGTGATTTGGTTACATGTTTTTCTGTTAGTGTCTATTCTGTTTTTTGTTAGGGGCAAACACTCTGATCCTAATCAATCAATACTTTTCAAAGTTATCTTATACTAAATGATAAAGGATTTTGTGTATACTTTGTTTAATATAGTTTGGATACCTTAGAATAAAAGTTACAGAAAATACAGAAAGTTGGAGGATAGCGAGACTCCGTGTAAGTGTTCTATTCTTTGATGGTCGAATGGTTAAAATAGTGGACCGCGGTGCTATTGCCTGTCGGCATACGTAACACGTTTATATTAATTGCCAAAGTATTTCTCTGGTCATTCATGTATTCTTTGTTTAATAAGCTTGGACACCTTCTAAAATAAGTTGAAGAAATTACAGAAAGTTGGGTATGGAGAGAATAGAGACTAGAAAGGCGTAATATGGAAGAAATACCTCTTATGCAGTTTCAGATGATTTAGCTGGAAAGAAATTGAATAACTTTTGAAGGAGCAGGAAGAACAACATAAAAATGTCGAAAGAGGCCTTTTGTTTCAACTCTGCTTTTGGTGTAACCATTCCATTTTGTATAGATAGTAGATGATTTTCTGGATACAGAATGGCATACTGTTTGTAGAAGTTAAACCATCTTGGTGTAATATGTGATGAAATCCTTTTGGATTATAAGAAAAAGTACCTTGGCTGATTTATTTTCTTTTGTCATGCTTGAATAAAGTGACATGTTTCCTAGTTGGTTCTACTTTGTAAATGTCTCCTTGTCATGCCTTTGTTAAAGATGATAGCATGATTATAACAATTGCAGGTGATCTTTCCAGCTCTTGATATACGTGTGAAGAATGTAGCTCAAACATACTCCTTAGAGCACAAAGGTGAAAGTGATCTGTTTGATCACCTTTTTGAGATCTTAAATTCTGAGAAGCAGAACTACGAAAGATTCCCACGAGAGCTAGCATCTTGTACTGGGGCGTTGCGAACTTCTGTTAGTCAGCACATGTCAAAAGAGGAAGAACAGGTATTCTTTTAGGAGACACTGTTTAAGTTTCATGTTCAAGGATTCCACATGTTCCCTTTACCATCTCAGTGGTCAGTTTTTACAACTTCTATTAATCCAAAAATTGTATGTTGCTTCTTTGACTGATGCTACATCATTTTTATTCTTCTCCTCTTATGGGGTTTCTTCCATGTCCTACTTTGTATTAGCCATGATATTATAAACATAGAGAAGGGAAAGCCAACTTTCAGAGCCTTGAGAGGTATTGAGGCTTGTGTTGTGCTGGTATTTCGGATACTCTTACCTATTTCAGCAGCAGTTAAATAGGATTGATCACCTAAATATGGAACCAACTAGTGGATCAGCAACACAATTAAGTTTTCAAATAAGTTGAAGTTGGGACAACTCATTTGCAACCTACACCAATTATACACTTGTTTATTATTTTTTTTCCCTCGGAGTCTATATAAGTAAGTTGAATTTGAAAAACTTTAATCAAATATTCCATATGAGTAGTGGTCCAAGTCTCAAATTTGACCAATGAAGGAGTATCCTATTTTTTTAATACTTGCACGATATTTGGTTGTGATTTCAAGTAGACCTCCAGTTATTACCTTTTCATTATGAGCTTATTTACCATCTTTGAATATTTCCATCTAAAAAGAATTTATTCATAGAATTTTTTTCATTATTACATAAGTACTATACCAAAAAGTAACGGATGTACAACATAATATGATTAGCTATGAACCATTTCCATTCATCTGTACAAATTGGAACTTCATTACAAGAATATGCCCATTGTAGTTCCAAAAGTTGGTTCTAAAGAGGGGTAGAGTCGAGAGTCTACATGGACCTTACCACCTCCTCAGGGAGGTAGAGAGCTTATTTCCAAAAGACTCTCGGCTCAAGTGCAACAAATCAAAGTAGTTATGAAAAAAGAAATGTGACAGTGGATAAAACAAGTTAATTAATATGGAAAGCAATACATGGGATTTAGAAAAAGAATAATAACAACTAAAAACAATGAAATAATGTGGTAACTGAAATACAAAAGACAACAAATGGTAACAATTATCAAAAACAAGAAACTACATGTATATGACTAATACTACGACATACACGGTGCTTCCAGGCTCCCATCTAGCTCAATCTCGCCGAAAAGCAAGGTAAACCTCAACTACCTACTAACATCTATTCTAATTTGCGACCTTTATATCTTTTTTATCAAAAGTCATGTCCTTGGTAACCCAAAGTTGTGACATATCTTGTCTAATCACCTCTCCCCAATACTTCTTTAGCCTACCTGTGCCTCCCTTCGTACCCACTATATTCAATCTCTCACACCTCCTCACTGAGCATCCGCACCTCTTCTTTTCATACGCTGAAACCTTCCCAGCTTGCGTCCATCATCTTATTCATCATGGATGCTACTCTCACCTTGTCTTGGATATCCTCATTCTTAATCTTATCTCTTTTAGTATGCTCACACATCCATCTCTACATTCTCATTTTCGCAACTTGCATCTTCTGACCATGAGAATTCTTGACTGGCTAGCACTCTGCCTTATATAACAAATTTGGCCTTACCACCACTTGGTAGAACTTATTTATAAGTTTTGGTATCACGCAAGACTCCGGATGTCTAAAGAAGCTATTCCTCAATTACAATGATTGTCTATGTCTTCCAAACTCTTCAAATTTCTCTCCTTTCATGGGACGCACATGAGTGCTAATGGCTCACATCCCATGCTAGATGTCCAGCTAGAGAGTGTCTTCCTGTACTGTGAGCATCTTCTATAGCTCTAGCCATCTCAAAATCATACATCACAAGCGAGTCGACACCTGACAATGTAGGAGGTGCTCCACAACTTCACCAAAACATTCGCACATAAAGGACCAACTAACATAAGTAATCCTCCTTTTCCTTAAAATAACTGTCAAGATTGCTTCTCTTGCTGCCAACCAAGTAAAACAACACATCTTCTTGGTGTCCTACAATAATATGATTCTACTGAGAACATCCTCCTCCCTTCTTGCCCCCACCCAAAAGAAAAACAAAAACCCAACCAACCCCAACCTCTATGAAGCTTGACAAGACTTTCTACTATATTATAGGAAACGTTGTTATTGTCCACTTGATATGCTTTAAATTTCTCTATTGCACTTGATTTAAGTCAAGTTTGCGAATAGTCTAGCTTTCTTGCTTATGCTAGTATCGTCTTCTTTCTTGTTTCGTGTTTCTCACTAGAAAGGTTTTTCCTTAGTGTATATATATTTATTTTTTAGAAGGTAACGATTTGTATTATAAACTAGTACTTAGGTAGTACTGAAAACCCCTATACAAAAAATTGTGAGAATGTAATAACAGAAACAACAAACCTAGCAAGAATCTAATACTTCTAGGATTGCTTCAACATCTACAGGGGAGCTCTTTGTACACCAAAAACACTAACAAAATACAATCTGTTCTGATCATTTGTAGGGATCTGTTTCTATCCTCAAAGCTTCTAGCATTCCTTTCTCTCCAGATGGTCCACCAGATGCATGCTGGAATGGTCCTCCAATAACTTCTGTTCTTGGCCCCAATTCCTGCTTCCTCCCAACTTGAGAGAGTGTCAACAATCTTACTAGGCATTGTCCATTGAATGCCTCTGAGATTGATGAAATCTTGCACAGTTGATTAGTGATTTTGCAGTGTCAGAACAAATGTCCAACTGTCTCAGCTGCTTCCCCACAGAAACAACAGTGTGTCACTAGAATGTTGTCTCTTTTCTTCCCCTAGTGTACATTTGTGTCCAGATATAACCTGCCGCAAGTGTAACCTGGCTTGTCAATGGTTGGATATATATATAAATATATATATATATATATGATGTCTTTTTCTTGCATATTCCAATATTTACTCTAGCTCTTTTTCCTAAGACCTTTTCCACTTGGGCCGTTGTAATTTGATAAAGAAGTGGATTTTGGGCCTAACTTGGCGCTCGTGAGGAGAGGATTGTCCAAGACCGTATAAGGAGACTAAATAACCCTATTGTACTGATGTGGGATACTCAACACTCCCTCGTGTGCCCATGACCGGATGGATATCTGGACAATATAAAACGGGGGCCCAAAATCTAACATAATGAATTGGGGCGGGCCTGCCTCTGATACCAGGATTAAAGAAATGGACTTTCGACCTATCTCAACCCCGAAAGGTAGCTTCATGAGGGAAAAATTGTCCAAGACCATATGAGGAGACCAAATGACCCTATTTCACCGATGTGGGATACTCAACATATTTGGTGTGACCCGGTAGTAACTTTGGATAAGTCTCATTGTTGCTACTTGCTTGCATCATCTTTTAGCAATCCTTTCTCCATTATAAAATAATAGGCGCTTTAGTTCAAAAAGATTATTCCACAATAACGTTAATGTAAAATTAAGATTTGGAATAATTTTCAACTATACCCTTATAGTTCTTTCTAATATTGTTCAATTCTCAAAAAGCATCTACTAGGGTAAGTTGGTAAATAATACCTGTATTTATTTTTTTTCAGAATGGGCCTGAAAAGGCTAAAACAATAATTAAAATGGAGCAAATGGGGTGTTTTCTTAAGAGGCGCATAAAAATAAACATAAGAAAAATGAACTGAATGAAGTACTTTACTAAATGCTTTAATTATTATTTATTAATATTCTTATAAGATCATTATTAAGTTAATCATTGTAAAGATTCTAAATTAAGGTTATGACTATTGTATAATAAATTTAAAGTTAGTTGAATTTTTTGTTGTATTAGATAGGGCAGACCCGGAGCACTAAAGCTCCCGCTATGTGTAGGATCAGGGGAAGGGCCCGACCACAAGGGTCTATTGTACTAGATGATTCTATAAATGATATTTTGTAGAAACTAGTGCCACATGAAATTATGAATGACAATAAAACTTAATAATTATCGAAATAAATTTATTGCTATCTATAACTAAGAAATTACATGCTCAGAAATTCATAAAAGTGCTAATCTCTTTCATTTATGATCTTCGTCAAATTGTAATTATTTTCATATTTTAAATCATTTTATTTTAAAATTATTGAATAACTTGGTCCTTTTGATATTTTCTAATTCTCCGACCAAACTTCCTTCCTCATAAATAATTTTTTATTTTAAAATTTCCAATTATGTGATTAAGAAACTTTGATAATTATGATGACTTCTTTAACGTGTCATTAGATTTTATTAATTATAAAGTAAAATAAATATTATACAAATTATACTTCTTAATTACATCATTACTTCTATATCTTGAGTTTGAAGCCCAGGGTTCATGAAACATATATGTGTGTGTGCGTGCATGTATACACAAGGGGAATATCAAGTTTTGTAGTCTTCACAGGGCTGAATCCGGAATCTGAATTCTTTGGTGATGTGAAGGCCATACATTGCAGTTGGTGTTGTCTTTTTCTTGCATATTCCATTTTTTTCCTCACTCTTTTTCTTAAGACATTTCCACTTGGTCCTTTCTGATTGGTGTGACTCGTTAGTAAGTTTGTATCTCTTCTTGCCACTTATTACATTACCTTTAGGTTAATTCTCCCTCCGTTCTAAAATAATAGTCACTTTAGCTCAAAATAATAATTCCAAAAGTCGTATGTGATGTCAGTACTCAGTATGGATGTCACAAAATCAAATAGCTTTGGAAATCCATACAATTTACAGTTTTGTTGACTATAAATATTCCTGGCAGGTGTTCCCTTTGCTCATTGAGAAATTCTCGATGGATGAGCAGGCATCACTTGTTTGGCAGTTCCTTTGTAGCATTCCAGTGAACATGATGAAAAAGTTCCTTCCCTGGCTTTCATCTTCTATATCTTCCAGCGAGTACAAGGATATGCAGAAGTGCTTATCTATGATTATTCCAAAAGAGAAGCTTCTCCAGCAGGTTTTCTAATGTCTAGATGCTAACTGCTTTCCTCTCTTTCGGTCAGTTTGCGTTTTCTATTTTCTTCCCTCTCAAACTGTGTTGTTTGCTATACTTATTTTCTTGAAGGTAATTTTCTCCTGGATGGAAGGCAAAAAGTGTGTCACTGCAGGTGGTGGGCATAAAATTGATGCTGAGCTTCCATGCTCTGTGGATTTTAACTCTGTCACTGAAACTTGTGCATCAGGAAATGTGAAGTGTGAGTGTGAATCTTCCAGCCCTGGGAAAAGAAAATTCAGGCAAACGAGTGATGCCTTTGATACTGATTCTGGAAATCCAATTGATGAAGTATTGCATTGGCATAATGCTATTAAGAGAGAGTTAGATGAAATAGCAGCAGATGCTAGAAGAATTGAGTTGGCCGGAGAGTTATCTAGTTTGGCTCCTTTCTATGCAAGACTTCAGTTTATAGCTGAAGTTTGCATATTTCACAGGTATTGGTCTATCAAAATTCTTATTCACTATTTGATAGATAGAAATTCGTCAAATCTTATGACACTAAAATGCAAGTCTACAGTATCATTGAAGATACCATGTGTGCCATGCTGTCGTTTCTATTTTGATCTCCATTTAAATGAAAGAGCATAAAGACATAATTGATGAGTCTTCCTGTCCTTTCATGATTGATTTTTATTTCATCAAATTCTATAATGCATCCACCCGCTAGACATTTTTTGCATAGAAAAGATCTAGTTGCTGTTTCTTGAAGTAACTATATCATTGACACTCTTCTTGTATGGTTTTGGTCATGAAATCGTGATATTATTGTTTATGACTGATGTAGATCTTTTGGGAAAGAAAGAAATTGTTAGTTGCCCATAAAGCCATACATTTTACTTGTGTATATTGGGTAAAGCTGATGGTTGATACATGGCTCAACAGTCTTAAAGGGTTTGATGTTGAGTGTAAACCCTCCTTTGGATCTCTCATGTATGCTATGCTAATGAGGGACAAGAGCATTGCTGATTTCTAGTTTGTTAAGTATTACAGATCTTTAGCTTTTTAAAAAAAATGAAAAAAAAAAGCACACGTTTTTAGTTGATTTTTTTTCCGTATATAAGGTGGCTGCAAGGACTGGTAATGTGATTCTTTTAATGTAGTTTGGTATGTTGGAAAAGCATAGATAGTTCTGAGATAAAAAAATTTGCACTCTCTTATTCCTTGTTCGGTTACTAATCTTGGGATACGATTAGTAGTTAGTATCGGGGTAAGTTATCACTTCTAGAGGGTGGAATAAGAGTACCTGGATTAGTTATCCTAAGATAAAACAATGAAAATAACAGTAATACCCCTAAGGTCCTCAAACCCTTTTTCTACTAAATAAGGTGGAGGGTATTTTTGTAAACTAACAACTTGTTCTTAGGAATTATGTAATGCTTGTTATCTCTAATACAATAAACCAAACAGTCAATAAGAAATAGTACCAAGATAATTAATCCCAACATAACTTGTCTTCAAACCAAATGGCACCTTAGTCTTTAATCTTTTGAAGAAGTTCGGAGAGCCAATCTTGCTTCTGGTCCGACATTTTGGAGCTCTGTCCAGCAATTCAAATTATATATCCTGCACTATTGATGAATGAGCTTAATGTGAGAAACTGTAAGATGTGCAATTTACTAATGCTGATGAATAAATTCATACATCCACAACAAACCAGCTTCTTATTTCCTGTCTTCGACAGAAACTTTAACCTTTAGATTTACCTTATTGGCAGTATTGCTGAGGACAAAGTCATATTTCCTGCGGTAGATGGAGGGCTCTCCTTTTTCCAAGAGCATGCTGAGGAAGAAAGTCAATTTAATGAGCTTCGTTGCCTGATCGAGAGCATTCAAAGCACAGAAGTCAATTCCACCTCAGCTGCTGAATTTTTTTCCAAATTATGTTCTCAGGCTGATTTAATTATTGAGACAATTAAACAACACTTTAACAATGAAGAAACTCAGGTAGGGCTCCTTATGAATTTATTGTCTTGTTACTAAAATATTTAGTTAGTACATGTCTAATGGTATATTTTCATGACAATATGTGAATAAAATTGGCAGGTATTAATTCCCACAAGTATGAACTCTCGCTGTAGGTTCAGTAAGCTTCAGAGTCGCTTAATCCATAAATTCCATTCGGTTCAGAGTCGCTTAATCCATAAATTCCATTCGGACTCGCATCTACTTTCTAGATAATCTTGTAGCTATTGCTTGCCTTCTCTCCAAGTCCGCAAGATATCCTTCAGAGCTAAATGATGTCTGTATTGTCCTTCATATAGGTTCTTCCTCTTGCTCGAAAGCATTTTACCCAAGACAGACAGAGGAAACTTTTGTACCAAAGCTTGTGTTTAATGCCATTGAAGTTGATAGAACAAGTCTTACCCTGGTTAGTGGGAGCACTGTCTGAAGATGATGCCAGAAATTTCTTAAAGAACTTGCAGCTAGCAGGTATTGCTGAATATTTTGTTGCTAGAGCAGTTGATATGCCAGAAGCTTTGTTTTTCTCCTGAATTATGAATTCTGCTCTTGCAGCTTCAGAAGCTGATACAGCTTTGGTGACCCTATTATCTGGTTGGGCATGTAAACGACGCACAGATGGTGTATGCTTGTCTTCTAGTATCACAGGTTGCTGCCCTGTTAAAAGGTGTGTTGACATTGAAGAATATTATACTGGAGCACCTTGTCCATGTTTTCTCTCTGTCCATTCTGATGATTCTAAGAGACCATTCAAAAGAAACCTTAATGCTCTTTGCACAAAAGATGATACAACGGACTTGTCCAATGGTGTAAATGTTTGTAATATATCTTGCAATGATCAGTCATGTTGTGTCCCAGGACTGGGAGTTAGTGATAATAATCTGGGACTAACTACTATATCCACACCAAAATCTCTGCGTTCATTGACCTTCAGCTCTGCTGCTCCTTCTCTTGACTCAAGCCTGTTTATCTGGGAGACAGATTGTACCTCTTTTCGAACCAACCATAAGGTGCATCCCATTGACACCATATTCAAATTTCATAAGGCGATACAAAAAGATTTGGAGTATCTTGATGTTGAATCTGGTAAGCTTAGTGACTGTCCTGAGACTTTTCTTAGGCAGTTCATTGGAAGATTCCGGTTGCTTTGGGGTTTGTATAGAGCCCACAGTACTGCCGAGGATGAGATAGTTTTCCCTGCACTTGAATCTAAAGAAGCACTCCACAATGTGTCTCACTCCTATATGTTGGACCATAAGCAGGAGGAGCAACTGTTTGAAGACATATCATCTGCCCTCACTGATCTTTCGGAGCTTCACGAATTGTTGAAGGAAGCCTATCAGAAGGAATCTGGGGGTAGTACTGTTGAGTCTACTGGACTGTATGATAGGGATCGCAAAAGAAAATACAATGAGCTTGCTACGAAGGTTCAAGGAATGTGTAAATCAATCAGAGTTAGCCTGGATCAGCATATATTCAGAGAAGAACATGAGTTGTGGCCACTATTTGGCAAGTATTTCTCTATGGAGGAACAAGACATAATTGTTGGTCGTATAATTGGAAGCACGGGGGCTGAAGTACTTCAGTCAATGCTGCCTTGGGTAACTTCTGCTCTTACTCAGGATGAGCAGAATAAGATGATGGACACATTAAAGCAGGCTACAAGAAACACCATGTTCAGCGAATGGCTCAACGAGTGTTGGAGACGAAATCCTGAAGTATCTTCACAGCCTGAAGCCTTGCAAAATAGCAATACAAACAGAGGTTATTGCTATGACCTTAAATTATTTCATTGTGTATCCTGCTCTTGGATCTGCAATTTAGTGCTTAATTTATGGCTTGTTCGTTTATTGCATCTAATGGAGGTAACATCTGTTCCTTGATAAAACAGGTGTTGATTCTCATGAAGGCTCAGATCAAGGTGACCATATATTCAAACCCGGTTGGAAAGATATTTTTCGTATGAATCAAACAGAACTTGAGTCGGAGATTAGAAAAGTTCACAGGGATTCAACTCTTGATCCAAGGAGGAAATCTTATTTAATTCAAAATCTGATGACTAGGTTTGTCTGGTTGCTTCCTTTTGCTATTATGAACTGTAGATAACTAGCCAGTAAACCTCAGCTTGGTCATTCTTCTATGTACTCAGCCGTTGGATAGCCTCTCAGCAGAAATCACAAGCATCAACAGAAGAAATCTCTCATAATGAAGATGTTGTTGGGTGTTCACCGTCCTTTAGAGATATGGAGCAGCAGATATTTGGATGTGAACACTACAAAAGAAACTGCAAACTTCGTGCAGCTTGCTGTGGAAAATTGTTTGCATGCAGATTCTGCCATGATGAAGTGAGCGACCATTCAATGGACAGGTAAACTCTTGCTAGAAATCCTTGAGCTTGTAGTTGGGTTCTTTATGTCTCATGTTTATTCTTTTTCTAGGAAAGCGACACTTGAGATGATGTGCATGCGTTGCTTGAAAGTTCAACCAATTGGACCCAGCTGCACTACACCATCATGCAATGGATTTTCCATGGCAAAATACTATTGCAGTATATGCAAGTTCTTTGACGATGAGAGGTAGATCAGTCAACTCAGATTTTTGTTTGAGAGTTTGCCATAAATGTGTTGCTTAAGCTCTACTTCACGCATTTATCCTTTGGAGTGCATAGTGGATGAAGAATTGCATGGTCTGTATTTGTCAGCTAATGACCTTAGAATCATCGTAGTTCTTGTCAATATCACATGGGTGTAGGTTTATCTCTTACATAGGTCATTATAGGTTTATCTCTTACATAGGTCATTAAAGGGTCGTTTGGTTGGAGGTCTGGGGAAAATAATTCATGCATAGCTAGTACAACTTTTGGTTGGCCTGTATAAGAAGTCCTAACTAATGCTTAATGTCAGTATTGAGTTATTGTGAGAATCTCTGTATTGTTTTTATGTGGGATAGATGTAGAATAAGAGTACATTTATTAGCAATATGCGGATAAAGTATTTAAGTACAAAAATGTCCTTAAAGTAGTAACCTGTAACATTCCATGTATTATTATTTGACTCATACACCTATAATAGTATTCACCGTATAACAGTCCCTTCATTTGTATTCCCTGCATAAATGATCTCTATATTATAATCCCAACAATAAAATATTTGAACTGATCCACCCATAATAGCATTTTCACTATTTATCTCGAGTCAGGAATGGGATTGACAATGAAATAAAAGAAAACAAACAGGGATTGGCACATCCTCTTTTTTCTCTGGAAAACTGATTATATGAGAACAGCCAGTTTTCTTCTACGAAATGACTCTTTTCTGTATCAGGTCGGTGTATCACTGTCCTTCTTGCAACCTGTGTCGTGTTGGACATGGTCTTGGTATTGATTTTTATCATTGCATGAAATGCAATTGTTGTCTGGGGAAAAGTCAGATGGAGCACAAGTGTTTGGAGAAGGCATTAGAAACAAATTGTCCCATCTGCTGTGAGTTCTTGTTTACTTCCAGTGCAACAGTTAGACCTCTGCCTTGTGGGCATTACATGCACTCGGCTTGCTTTCAGGTGAAAAATCAAAGTCATGTTGTGCAGTATGTGTTTTCACTTATATTTGCTTTGACTTCTGAAGACTCTTGCAAACTGATTCCCTTTATTTAAGCTTGCTTAAATTTAATAATGTTCTCTCTGCCAGGCATATGCTTCCAGTAACTACGTTTGCCCGATATGCAGCAAATCCATGGGTAATATGGCGGTAAGAGAATTTTCTATTGATCTCCTTATATAATTTCACTTTAGGTTGCCCTATTGGCTAAAATGTTAAACACTGCTGCCTCCAAGTAAGATAACTGGCAAAGTGAGTAGAACGTGCATGTTGAAGTTGTGAATTTTTGTGTTCTTTGTTGTTCGTTTTATGGTCAATCTTTTGATATTATCGTACAGCTGCTACGAAGAGTGTCCATTTTTTTTGAAAATTCAATCATTTTCTTTTGATTTGTGGGTCGTGCCTTTCCTTGGTGCCATCTTTTCTCTCCTTTTTCGTGTTCCTTTAAGGGTTGTTTGGATGGGTCCTATTCGTTGAGCTGCCGCAACTCATAAAATAGTCCTTGAGGGTGTAATGGTGTTGAGGGTATAATGGTGTGAAGGACTTCCAAGAGAATTGGATATTTAACAGTAATGGTGTTGTGCTTAAAGTGGTGCCCTAAACTTTCTGTAAAACATTTTGCCTGCCAGGTTTATTTTGGAATGCTCGATGCTCTGCTGGCTAATGAGGTTCTTCCGGAGGAGTATCAGAATCGTTCGCAGGTTTGCTCTCTCAATTAACTTTTCCATTTCACGTTTTGTTGTAAGTTCTTGGATTTGCATTGGCATCTTTGGTAAGGTTTTAAATTTATTGATGGGATGGAGAACGTGTATGGTATGATTTTTTGGTCGCGTCGATGGCATAAAAAAACATATGTAACATGATTATTTGGTCTTCTTCAGTAATTAATTTTGTTTGCTTAATAAAACTTAAAGAAGTCTAGAAGGATCAGAAGAGATGACAACCAAAAGAGTGATCTTGTTTTGTGAGTACTAAAAATGAATGTTGTGGTTGCCACATGTTCGCATTGTCGTTATGTCTCTTTTAGCTTCCTCCAGTCTTAACATCAGTAATGTATTTATATTGGAAGAAAAATACTACTGGTAGTTAATGTTGATGATCAGTTTGGTAGTTGTTCTAATTAGAATAATACTATATAATTTGGTGATAGGTTTGCTGTTAGAATTTGTATTTGCGTGATGCACGCGTATTTTTCCTTGCATCATGCATCTGACATGACATCTCAAATACAGGATATTCTTTGCAATGACTGTGAACAGAAAGGCAGGGCGCCCTTCCATTGGTTATATCACAAGTGTGGGTTCTGCGGGTCTTACAACACAAGAGTCGTTAAATTGCCCACAGTAGATTCTGACTGCCCTAGTTGAAATGACCCTGGGAGTTAGGATTCTCTCCTCTGTTCAATGAGCTCTGAACGTGTAAATAATGTACAGACGGTTAAGCCTTACACCCCCCACCCCCAGCCCTTTCTAATGTCAATAGGCTATTCTATGCGAAAGTAGTTCTAAAAAAACATGTTTACAGTTTATTGCGCTATTAAAGCTGATATAGTACAGCTATTTGGATTTGTCAGTTTAAGAAAGCTCAGAGGTGGCAAGTTTTGCCAGAAAATTCCAAGGAGCCTTGAGTCTTAAGACTATATGAAGCCTGAGAGTGAGAGACTGTAATACTTATACTGTGTGTATAGAGTGTAGGTACCTTACCCGAGAGGTAGAGGGGTTGTTTATAGTCATATTACTAGAAATTATTTTTACTTAAAAAGCAACTGTTCTTTTTGTAGATCAAAACAAAGTATGCTTCTATTAGTAGTAAAAAGGCCTTGAATGATGAGCACAGCAGGCTCTCATTTGGGAGACAAGAATTCGTTGTAGCAAAAAGAAAGTACAACAAAAGCAATTACCAGATACTGTATTCTTGACTATCTTCAATAAGAAAATTATTTTATTTCAAAACAAATTCAATCAACTTTATATCTATATGGAAATCCTTTACAAAAATATAGCATTCATTCATTTTGACAGTGATGAATATTGTTCAATGAATAGCAGCAACTAAGTCGCCGATAATGCATGGATAGTCGCCACTAAAAGTATGCATTCGTAGTATCTTTGGTCGCTGCAAATACATCTATTTGTCGCTACTAAATGTAATCATGTGGCGGCTTATGTAGCCGCTAATAGCAATGATAGTCGTCACTGAAAATGTGTATTCGCTACTAAAGTAATCCAGTAGCGGCTTATGTCGCCGCTAATAGCCGTAATAGTCGTCGCTAAAGGTGTGTATTTGCAGCAATTGTAGTCGCTGCATAAGTCGCCACTAAAAGTGATCCTCTCTTGTGCTTCCAATATTTTTCCTTTTTTTTTTTTTACTGGTCAAACAAACAAGCTTGCTAATTGCTATTTTAACAGTCCTAGGATTGAAATGGGAGGTGCTAAACAAAATCCTCTCTTGTGCTTCGTTCCACTTTAGTCTCTTAGCTTTTTCTAATTGCCGCAAAAAAAGTATTAGCAGCAATAAGTCGCCGCAAAAACATGTATTTGGTCGCTGCGAATACATCTTAGTCGCTAGTAAAAGTAATCACGTAGCGGCTTATGTCGTCACTAATAGCCATTATTGTCGTCGCTAAAAGGGTGTATTAGCAGCAATTATAGTCGCTGCAATAAGTCGCCACTAAAATTACTCCACTCTTGTGCTTCCAATATTTTTCCTTTTTCTTAATACATTCTCCAATCAATATTTTTCCTTTTTTTTAATTGGTCAAACAAACAAGCTAGCTAATTGCTATTTCAACAATCTTAGGACTGAAATGGGAGATTCTTACCATCAAAAAAGTTCTCTTTTGTGCTCGTTCCATTTTAATTATTTATATAACTCAATATTGTTTGTAAGTATATCCTTCACACTAAGAAGTATGCTCAATATTTGACCCAGAAAAGATCAATCACCTTTTATTAAACATGCACAACCTAGGAAAATCTGAATTGTATTTAGTAGTTTCTTAATGAGCGTTGAAAATACATGTACATTATATTTACTGCTTTCTTAATGAGCATAAATAAACTAAAGAAACGGGTAAGTGTAATAGACTTCAATGATGAGGCAGGCTTCTTCATTTGACAGAAAAAATGACCATAAATAGCTGCACCATCTAAAACAGGCAAGACATATCTTTTGATTACATTCAACAACTTTTAGTTTCAACAAGAAGAGTTCATACTACTAGCTGCTAAGAAAACATAACTAACAAAGTTGAAGACCAACCCAGAAGTTGTTAATTTCAACATACATGTACATTTACAAAACACCACCAAAATACATTCATTAGCAAGAGAAGGAACATGCTTTCTATGAGTATGATCTTCATCCAAGATGATTCAGGTTCAACGAAGGAGCATTCGGAGCTGTTCCTTTAGACATATTCATGTCTCCACCAGTTGCTCTCATTGTGCTAGAGAAGGCCGCTACATTCTTCATATTTCCTGTAACATACTCGTACTGGAAGAATAATTAGTCTTCGTATCTTGCATAATACCAAAACAAGAAGGAACGAATGATATGGAATAGCGCTTACTGCATCAACTTGTCCACTCCTGTAGCTCAAATCAATGGCTAGTTTATGGTTTTCCTTTGTCAAATCCTCAACCTGAGATGACAATAAATTGTCCAGATAGTTCTCACAAAAGCAGGCAGCATAAAGAATGAATGCAGACAAATGGACTCATAAATAAGAAATACCTTTTTTTGTGAGTCGAAATACAGAGTTTTGTAGCTGGTATCTGTCTCTGGAACTTGACTTGCAAAGGGCCTTCTGCCTCTCTGTTCAGTATTCAAGTAGAACGTTTCAGACATACAAAAGAATGAAGCAAGGCATTAGAACAGAGACACATAATATTGGAAAAATACAACACCACACCGTATTATTTATTGATAAACACGTACAAATAATATCTAATTGAG
Source organism: Solanum virginianum (assembly GCA_000787875.1). Taxonomy (NCBI): domain Eukaryota; kingdom Viridiplantae; phylum Streptophyta; class Magnoliopsida; order Solanales; family Solanaceae; genus Solanum; species Solanum virginianum. The sequence continues at coordinate 67,990 of DF357368.1, read as the reverse complement.
TAGTGTTGGGCACTATTCTAAGAAATTATTTCAATAATGTGAAATATTATTCTGGAACTAAACAAACTTTCTCTATAGAGGACGTATTAGAAAAAATAATACATTCATTAGTTTTGTGTATCAATAGTAGTTTGTTTGGTGCACCTTTTCAACTTATGCATAACTAGTATACAGAAGGAACCTTATTCTGGGATGGTACCTTGATCTTCTTCTTTCTTGTTGGCTCATCACCAGTTTTTGGAATTATTTCTGTGTCCCTTGAAAATACCGCAACATTTGAGTTCTTCTTATGTACTCCTTCAACAGCGACGGTTGGATTACCGCTAATCGCACTTTTTGCTTCAGTTAACCGCTTGCTCACTCGGATCGGGTCGACGGAAACTTTAGGGTTTTTCACCATTTTTGATCTCCAATAAAGCTTTGATTTCTTCTTTCTCTACAAAAGAAAAAAATACAGTAGTATACACTATTCTCTCCTTCCTTCTCAAAGACAAAATTGAAGTCGGTGCATTTACCGAGACTGTTTGGTAGAAACTGGCTTTATTCGTGCAGAGCAGGGGCTTAATCCCGATCGTTCGATTCAACTCCTGCTGCAACGTGTAAGGTGGTGATTTTCTTTTGGTTTTGTTGTTTCCTCAGGTAGTTGGAATCGTCTTATTTGGCGCCAACTCCATTGTCGTTTCCTTTCTCCTATTTTGGACTATTCATTTTTGGTTTTCTAAAAAATTTTGCCCACAGTTATCACTCGGCTTTAGCATTTATGAGTTCGAATTTGATAGGAAAATTTTAGTTTGAATTTTAATTTTGAAAATTAAGGTATGTTTGATTTGAATAGATATTATGATGGAATTAGTTATACCAAAATAATTATAAAATTGATGGCATTAGTTATACTAGATAAGCTTTAATAGCACAATAAACATATTTCGAAATTTCGAAATTGTATGTTTATTGCGCTATTAAAGCTTATATAGTACAGCGATTTGGATTTATCAGTTTAAGAAATCTATGCGAAAGTAGTTCTAAAAAAACATGTTTACAGTTTATTGCGCTATTAAAGCTGATATAGTACAGCTATTTGGATTTATCAGTTTAAGAAAGCTCAGAGGTGGCAAGTTTTGCCAGAAAATTCATAGGAGCCTTGAGTTTTAAGACTACATGAAGCCTGAGAGTGAGAGGCTATAATACTTGTAGTGCATGTAATTTCACAACAGGGATCCGAAGAGGATAGAGCGTAGTTAGTCTAAAGAAAATAACAAAACCCTCCTTTTATCGTAATGAAAACATCGTCGATTCCTACTATTGCTTCATAATTGTTATCTAATCTTTTTTGGAACTTTACAGCTGCACCAACAAAACCTAAATCGAATTGAATTTAGTAACTTCTTAATGAGTGTTAAAAGTCATACATACGTATTTACGGCTTTCTTAATGAGCATGAAAAAACTACAGAAACGGGGAAGTGCAATAGACTTGACAGAAAGAATGACCATAAACAGTTGGACTAACTAAAACAAGCAAGATTATCTTCTGATTACACTTGAGAACTTTTAATTTCAACAAGTCCATGCTACTAGTTGCCAAGAAAAATTAGCTGAGAAAACTTAACAAAGTTAAGGACCAACCAACAAGTTGTTAATTTAAACATACATGTACATTTACAAAACACCACCCAAATACATTCATTAGCAAGAGAACGAGCACGCTTTCTATGAGTATGTTCTTCATCCGAGATGATTCAGGTTCAACGAAGGAGCATTCGCAGCAGTTCCTTTAGACATGTTCACATCTGCACCAGTTACTCTCATTGTACTTGAGAAGGCCGCCACATTCTTCAAATTTCCTATAACATACTCGTACTGGAAAAATAAAAATTTTATTAGTCTTCACATCTTGCATAATACCAAAACAAGACTGAACAAATGATATGGAATAGCGCTTACTGCATCAACTTGTCCACTCCTGTAGCTCAAATCGATGGCTAGTTTATGGTTTTCCTCTGTCAAATCCTCAACCTGAGATGACAATAAATTGTCCAGATAGTTCTCACAAAAGCAGGCAGCATAAAGAATGAATCCAGACATATGGACACATAAATAAGAAATACCTTTTTTTGTGACTCGAAATACAGAGTTTCGTAGCTGGTATCTGTCTCTGGAACTTGACTTGCAAAGGGCCTTCTGCCTCTCTGTTCAGTATTCAAGTAGAAGGTTTCAGACATACAAGAATGAAGCAAGGCATTAGAACAACATCATAAGAGACACATAATGTTGGAAAAACAAGGAAATATACAACACAATACTAGTTATTGATAAACACTTACAAATAATATTTGAGTAGTGTTAGGCACTATTCTACGAAATTATTTCAGTAATGTGCAATATCACTCCGGAACTAAATGAACTCTCAGACAGCTAAGATAAGAAATTTCAATAAGTTGGGCAGGAAGGAAAGGAAAGAAAACGTGTAAAATAAAGAAAGAGGAAGCAATTCTTGAAAAGTTTTATCAAGAATTGAGATGTTTTTGAGGTGGAAAATGTTCCAACCACATAAGGTGTTGGGGGTATTTATGAGTCTTTTCCCTTAAATAAATATGAAGTAGAAGAACTCAAATTCCAAACTCCCAAAACACTTAGCCATACTTTTCACTCTAAATTCCAAGACTCAAAACCCTCATTTAGATTTACACTTTTTAAACTCATGCATAAGTAAAGCAAGGTCTTGGTTACATCAAAATTCACAGTATAAGTAATGCAAGAGCTTCTAATGCACGCATTAGCATAGTTAAAGAAACAATTGCCTCTAAAGTTTCTCAACATCTCCTCCACCATATTTGTGGAGAGTATTTTTGGAACTATATATATACTTTTTGCATGTTATTTTTGATACGCCAAACCAAACAATACATAAGAAATCATCTCTCCATAACTTCCTCAAGCATAACCAATACACACATTACTAATGCACCTTATTTACCATTATTCTTATATAATCTACCAAATGACCCCTGAAATAAACAAGAACAGCAAATTTTAAACAAGTGCATGGCCACATAAATGACAAAGGTCAAGCAAGAACAGAAGTGACAACAAATTAATCACTCATCACTTTCTAATTCATTTCTTTTCGTAAGTTAGCCCACTAGAATACTTCTATAAATTGCTCAAAGATCTTCAGAAGAGAATGATCATTACACAAATCATAATCATCTTTCCCAAATTGTAGGTTTTATATTTTTTATAGGAAAAAGGGTTAACAATACCCTTCAACTAGTGGAAATGGAGTAAATATACTCTGCATTTGAGTTTGAGTGCAAAACTATCCTCACTGTTACTCATTAAGCTCAAAAACACCCTTGGCTAATAAAAGAGTTTTTTTTTTAAAAAAAAAAAAATTTTTGAGTTTTTTATCACTTTTTCATTAGTGAAGGGTATTTTGTCCTATTGAGTATTAGTGCGGATAGTTTTATCCCAAACTCAAACAAAAGATATATTTTTACCCTTTTCCCTTATTTATATTTTGTTGTTTCTACTCCACTTACAGAAACTTGTTTAACCTTAAAAAACATTTCATATATTGTTGAAATAATTTCTTAAAATAATGTTCAATGCAACTCAAAACATTACTTATACTAGCTAATCAATAAACAAAATACATGGTATTTTTTTAACCCGCAAAATTGCCCCCAAAAAAGTCAATTTTCAAGTTGTTTTAATGAAAAGGTAAATATATAGTAACTAAAAGACAACTGCAGGAGCATTTTTGTAAGAAGTATAGACTTTCAACAGTCGAGCGCCATGAAACACTCAACTTTATGCACTAAACCACCATTTGATCATAGATTTTAACAAAATACTTTTGAATATATCGTTGATCATGAAATTAAATTTTCAAGTTCCTGAGCAAGTTTTGTGTTTTGGAACTTTCTATCACAGGACCTTAAAATTTTTTTCCAAATAAAATGCATATACAGATACAAAATCAAATTCTAAAAACTCAAAATTTTAATTCTTCAGTTCAAAATCTATTAAGAAAACAGAAGCAAAAACACATAAATGCATGTAAATTAAAGCATCAAAAATCAAGGATGAGAAAAATTAGGGCAAAAGGAAGAGTAGTACACAGAAGGAAAATGTTACCTTCATGGCTTTGAACTTCTTCGCCCTTGTTGGCTCATCAGCAATTTGTGGAATTATTTCTGTCTCCCTTGAAAATCCCGCAACATTTGAGTTCTTCTTATGTACTCCTTCAACAGTGGCGATCGGATTACGTCTAATCACACTTTTTGCTTCAGCTAACCGCTTGCTCACTCGGATCGGGTCGACGGAAACTTTAGGGTTTTTCACCATTTTTGATCTCCAATAAAGTTTTGATTTCTTTTTTCTCTACAAAAGAAAAAAACACAGTACTATACACTATTCTCTATCTATATATCTTCCCTTCCTTCTCAAAGACAAAATTGAAGTCAGTGAACACTTACCGAGACTGATAAAGCTGTTTGTTAGAAACTGGCTTTATTCGTGCAGAGTCAATCCGATCGTTGATTCAACTCCTGCCTGCAACGTGTAAGGTGGAGATTTTCTTTTGGTTTCCTCAGGTAATTGGAATCGTCTTATTTGGCGCCAACTCCATTGTCGTTTCCTTTCTCCTATTTTTAAGTATTCCTTTTTGTTTTTCTAAAACATTTTGCCAACAGTTATCACTCGTGTTTAGCATTTATCACTTCGAATTTGATAGGAAAATTCTAGTTTGGATTTTCATTTTTGAATTAAAATAAATTTAATTTGAATATAAATAATAATGAAATTAATTATAAAAGATTAGATTCATTACACATGTGTTGGCTCGTTTTGAAAGTCCTATAACTCCAAAATAATAGTCATACCATTTTAGTTTTAATATATCCACTGAAATAGTCTTTTACACATCTTAATTGTGAAAGTGTATCCAGAATATATTTCTTCATTCTCATATTTTTTTACTGAAATAAAATTTCTTACACTCTTTGGTAACTTGATTGTATATTTGAAGCAAAAATGATTTAAATAACTTGTTTCAATTCTCATTCAAGAAAATAATTATGCATATAATATCCTGCAAGAATTCTTCTACTATCACATCTAATATCCAAAAATTAAAGAGAAAGTTCATTAGATATGTGGAAGTTAATATATTATTTAGTACATATATATACTCTCCTTTCTTCTTCTTTTGATATTGATTATTTAGCTTTATTGATAAATTTATGTTTATTCTTTATTATTTAGAAACTATTTTTGTTGTAACGCTTTCATTTTTACAGGCAGATGAATTATGGGTGCATTTGAGGTTGATATTTTGCTATCATACACTGATTTGAAGCAAAGTAAATACTAAAAAAATCAAAGACAAAATTTAAATCATACTTTTCACTATTACCCTTTGTGAAGTGTAATTTATCTCCTAGAAAATATAAAACTTCAATAAATGAAAGGGTAAATATGAAAAAAGTTTCAAACATTCTTTTTGAACTTTGAACAATTCATCTATTTTGAATATTAAAAAAAATCTCAAAAATTCAATTAATTTAAGACAGAAAAAGTATTGCAATTTAAAAAGAATGAAGAAAAGAGTACATTAATGAATGCATGGTTCAAGTGATTAATAAAGGACTTCTGATTATTTTATTTATCAAAATCAACTAATTTGAGATGGAGGGAGTATTTTAATAATCTTCCGGTTGGCATTATTAAAAATAATAAATTATTATATTTAATAATCTTCCGACTACAGTAATCGGCAATTTGGTACATAATGATCGCGCCTAGTTTAGTAATAGTATTCTTCGCAAATCAAAAACACATCAGGCACATTCATCTTGATTTAAGGACATCTCATTCACTATATAGTTAATTACATGTAGACGTATAAAGTAATAATATGACTTATTTTTCAACAAATAAATCACAGAATATATATTAGCAGGCATAAACCTAAAGTACAAGTTATCTTTGAGTACTACTCATTCACTTGTATCCTAATTATCCATAACTAAATCTGCTTCCCACACTTTAACCCTTATTTTTGAGACGAGAGTTCCAGGAAACAGCCTTTCTACTTCTATGAGGTAGTGATAAGGTTTGCGTACATTTTACCCTCCCCAGACCCCACTTGTGGGATTACACTGGGTATGTTGTTGTTGTTGTTGTTGGTAGTGATAAGGTTTGCGTACATTTTACCCTCCCCAGACCTCACTTGTGGGATTCCACTGGGTATGTTATCATTATCAGAACTCTTATGTAAATCACAATGATGCTTCTTTGACATGAATTTGCTCATATGTAGCTTACTTTAGGCTAATAAATCTAAATATGTGAATATTAACCTTTATTTATAATTAACTTATTGTGTTGGTGAGATATTTTATTGGACTTATGCTTGTTCGAGGAATTCATATTTTATTTAACATTACGTGTATTTTCAAAGGAAAGTTGGTTACTCTATTTCGAAAATAAGGTAATATTATCATTACATCAATTTATATAGGAATTTTGTTATTGATACTGTAAAAAAAATGTCAAAAAGTAATTATACTTAAACGGAATTAATTTCAAGCATGAAAATTTCCGTCTTTATCAACTTTTAATGTATTTCTTGAATCTTTGAATAATTTTGGCCAAAATTAGGTTTAGATATGAAAAAATATAGAGTCAATATTGTAGTTAAGGAACTTAGTTAAAGTCCGTATAAGTTGCTATACAATGTAATTATATGTGAATTATGTAAAGAGAGAAGATTGTGGAAGATCAAAGTGGTTAGACGATGTGCTAAAAAGAAAAATGGTACCAAGAAAGGTACGCTTACAATAATGTTTTCATAAGTGAGTATCGTAAAATAACAATATATATGGAGGAGACTTCAAATTATTTTTCCAGAAAAAATGAAGAATTCCCATTTTCACTTGTCCCTTATACTATTTTGGAATGTCCAACAATACTTATTCATTTTATAAAATCAAGATATAATTTTACACATAGTTCCTAATTTATCTTATCATTAGTTATGATCATTTCTCTAATACATTTTCTTAGACATTATATTTATTATATTTAAAGGATGATTTAGTAAAATTATTCCTATTATTTACTACTTCTTAATCTCTGTGCGAAAATCAACAGAGGACAAGTAAAAATAAATAGAGAGAATATAAAATTATTTCTTGATTGAACATAGATTATTAAACATTTATTTTATTATGCGGCCAAATAAAAATCAACGAAAGGAGTAAATCATTAAATATCCCTGGTGTAGTTAGTCATTTCCAGATATAATTTATAAGAACAAATAATCAATTTTACCAAGTGGTAGTATGAGGAGTCAAACGAAGAACGTGCTCGTAATGACACTGGGACTGTTGAAGGACCATCTAATGACTACACTCTCTGCTTCCTCACTCTTCTTACCTACTCTCTATTTATTAACTTTTTTCGTTTTTATTCGATATTTAATATTCATATTGAAATTTAATTAAATTTATATTTATATTGTAATTTTGTGTTAGGATAAAACAATTTATAATAAAGTGGATTCGATGTTTAGGGCTCGAACAAAAAATTTCTAGCTAAGAATGAAAAATGCTTATCATTTTAGCAGTGATAGAGTCGGTGTTTTCACTAAACAAATTCAAAAGAAAAGTACCAAAAGTTCAAGGACATACCCTATTATATATACAATATAATTTTTTGAACAAAAGATCTGAACATTATTATAAACTCTCTTGGGTCCCCTACTTCTACCAATGCATTTGGTCATTGGGGTGGCAATCGGACGGATTGCGTCAAATTTGAGTTCATCATAATTGGTCAACATTACAAACGAGTCTAAACTCAATTTAACTAGGATGTTTGGATCAAAATGGATTGAGTCAAAACGAGATGGGTAATGGAGTTATAGAATGAATCGAAATCCAACCCAATTTCATTTTTACTAAGCTTTATTTATTTTATTTATTCTTTTACAGTATTTTAATACCTAAAAAAATTATATTTTTCTTTATTATGACTATATATAACATATCAAATTAAAAAAAACTCAAAGCTTTTGACAAGATTTCTCTTGAATCAATTTAAATTGCATTTCAATTGAAGTTTTAATAAATTAAAATGAGTTGGATTGAATTGAATTAACCTAATAAATAGATGAATAATTAACCCGTTCAAATTTAAACATTTTGAACAAATTGAATTTGATCTTGGCACCCGTATTATTGTCCTTTCCTAGTCCGTATGGTCTTTCACATTATGATTACTAATTCACCTGTCGACTATATATGTCCCTTGACTTAAAAATGCAACGTCTCTCGCTATTTTTGAACCACCACAGTAAAAGTTCTTTGAATTGCTCTGGCTGGATATTTATGTAGTCGTGCAAAGCATAATTAATGATTCTAAGTTAATTACCCACCAAATTTGTTGGCCTAATGAAGCTACTTTTAAGTATTACTTAATATATTTTTAACCACCCTGCTTGGTAATATAACTAAGTACCAGTTAAGACGCAATTTGGTTGAGATTTCAAAACGAAAGGCATTTAAATTAAGTCAGGAAATGATATTTGAAAGTTGAAATTGTGCTCAAATATGAAAATAGAGTTGGAGTTTTGTGAATGAAAACTTGGAAAATCTTGAAAAACTCCTAATATCTCTTTTTTAAACTTCAAATTCAATGAAGCAGGAACATAAATACTTATTCTGGATGGTAGTGAGTACCCATTCCATCATTTAGGTACAAGAAATTTTCTCAAGATGGGAGCAGGACAACTTTGGAGAGAATAAAAAATATTAGTCAGAATGCTAACTTGTCCTTGATTTTTTTTTTTTTTAGAAATTTCTGTTACACGTCTATGGCTACTTTCTGCAATCAAGTTAACGGAACACAACATGTCCCTTTGGTGATGAATGATTTCCGTAACGTAAGAACTAAATTCACATCATATAGATAGCTCGATCCAACAGGTGATGGGAGGAGGAGGCTATTCGAAGTCGCTTGATCCCAATCATGCTCATTAATTTGTTCTTGGAGCACTTGCTCATCTTTAAATTCGAAGTATTCAAAGCATTCTAAATAAGGTCTTGAAGGAACTGCAGCTTAAATATAGCAAATAAAGCATCTAAGTGACTCTCTCAACGGTCTTGCATTTCTCGTCCATCAAAAGAATAGGAACTTACTAAGAATCCCATGGTCAAGTTTTTTGGATGCCACTTGTTTTACCAAAGTTTCGATCAAAAAGGGCTCAAAAGAAGCAAGATTGTCAAGCCATCATGCTGCCCAAAATGCTATCTGAACATTTTGTATCACAAGACAACCAAATTATAATTCTGATCATAAACAGCTTGTGGAACACTTGCAGAATGTTATTTGTAGTAAACAATATTGAGGGAAAGTTCTGTTACCATAAGGAAAAAAAAGTGAATTGAAGTATAAAACATAACAATGAAGAGAGGACCTAAAAGTTTAGCCCTTGGAAGTCGATACCATTTTAATTTGAGGACACAAAACTATCAAAACATGTTGAGAGACGCATAAAATCTACAATCTGCTAATAAGATTCCTAAAACGCAGACATCTCCTGAAACCACTTTCAAGGAGATAGTAAATGGTTCCAAAACTTCCAAAACTGTTTCCCTTAACACTATATTACAAATAATCAATTGTTCTCAAGTATAATATTTTTATTTATTTGGCTTTACTGCTTCCTCGGCAAAACTTACCAAAACATAATTCTAAATTGGACGATTCAAATCACTTCTACGAAATGTTGTTGGAAAAGCACTATGGGATTCGTATTGAATATATGTAGCCTGATGTTGTTGAAGTTTCTTTCCAAGAAGATTATTTCCAATACAGTAGCAGCCATGATACACACATAAACATAGTTTCCAGAATTCCAGTAATATATATGGAGTACTAAAATAAATGTTTGGTTTTCAAAAAGAGTAAACACTAAGACAAAAATAGTTATAGTTTGCTAAAAGTATGATTTATAGCTACACATTATAGAAAAGAGGCGAGCGAAATCGAGAGAGGGAGGATAAAGGCGAGCGAGAGAGGGTAGAGAGTGGAGAGAACATTTATCAAATGGTCTATGTATATATATCAAATGGTTATATATGTGTATCTAATAAATATATGGGAAGCGAGATTGAGACAGGGAGGAAAGAGGCGAGCGAGATCGAGAGAGGGAGAAGAAAAGTGAGTGAGAGAGGGCAAAGAATGGTGAGAGATGAATCGTGTATATATATATCTATTGATTGAATATGTATATTTGTCAAATTATTGTATATGTGTAATTGGTATATATATGTTTTTATATATCTGATAAGAAATTGCAGATAGAGATAGGAGAGAGGCGAGAGAGAGGAAGAGCGGAGAGAAAAAATGACAATAAAACTCTAACTATAGCTATAAATTGTAATTTTTTTCAAATTATAATGGTATAATGTAAATATATACCTTATGTGTGTCTAATTACGTAAGTTACCCTTTTAATTTTGAGTTGGGAACTTCCTAAGAATAAAAAACTTTTGACTTTACTCAGATTGTCTTAATCCCACAAATCACAAGTAAACCACTTTTTAAGTAAAGTTTGAACCTAATCACTGTATGATACTATTATAATACTATGTCACAAAATGATAAAAAAGAAAGGACAGGCCTAAAAGTAATCTTCAAATTCATATGAAATAGTAATAAGGTTTATATTTATGTCTTTGTGTCTCCTTAGATTATGACAGTGGGGGATATACATGAATTTTAACTCATCCACTAAAAATTAGATTTTTTTTAAAAATAATAAAAGTAGTAATATTGCTTGATTCTAACCAGGTGGAAAGAAAAAAGATTTCCCCTCACAAAAACTAACTTCTAACTTTCAAAATTGTTGATAATATATCTTTGACATTATCCTTTAATTCAAATATATTCCCTCTCATCACTCTTACATTGATTTATTCTTATTTTTAATAGAAATAGTATATTTGTCTGTGTGTTGCGTAGAATATTAAAATATTATTAAATTATTTTAGATTATGATATTTTGTTCAAACAACATATGAAATCATATTACTTTAGTTCAATCATTATATTGTTCGTTGATATAATTATTTTTCGTTATATTTTTTTCATGATTAAATCTTTATAAATAAAGATAAAGAATCATGTAATTATCAAATAAATAAATGTAAAAATCCTCTTATGAATATTTAGAGTGTTTTAAACTAATTGTGTCTCTATGAAATATTATCTTTTTCATTTCTAATTATGCCACATTAATACATTATTTTTATACAAAAAAAATCATCTGAATTAAGGAAGAAAGATTTCATTAGTAATAAAATAATTTTTTTTCCTTGCATTTATAAATTCTCTTGCATATGAACATTGAAATAGAGGGGGGAAAAGGTACATTTAAGTTACACATATAATAAGTGGATAGCTTTAATTTTGTTACATGAAATACCTGTAGAAATTTCATGATTTGCCATTTTTCTTTTGAATAGAATTCAATTACCAAATCATTGATTTAAAAAAATTAAAATCATCAAGTCATCAACTTCTTGAAAAAAAAATTCTCCTTCTTTTACATTAATACTATCAGATTAAGCAAAGAGATTGTTCATAAGAAATTTATGTAGATCAAAACTAAAAGAAAGGAAACTATATTAGGGACATAAGAAAACTTCAAGACTTATGGTTATATAAAGCAATGAAAAAGTACAATTGAGGTACACATATAATAAAAAAAAATCAAAAATTTACACCATTAACCAACTATTTAGGATTTAAAACATTCACCACAGTTTCTAAATTATAAAAATGACAAAAGTGAGAACTAAAGAAAATTTAGAGTCATAGCATTGATTTTTGAAAGAATACATCGAATAATAATTTTATTAAAAAAAATTGTGTTACTTTTCTTTTTTTATTTGTTAATCTTTATCCTCAGAAATTTGCATTAATCTATGACAGCTTAAGTTTTTTTATCCCTTTCTATATATATATATATATATATATATATATATATATATATATATATTTCTTTAAAAACAATTTTGAAACAAAGATTTTTAAATTTATTTTTTATTTTTTACTTTTATTGTAATGCTAATGATTTTACCTCTCCTAAACATAAAATAGTGATTGCCTAAATTTGTAAACTGATTTAAAATTATCCTTATTTTAAACTTTCAAAAATCAATCACAATCAATTCAAAAAGTATATATTCTTCAAATAATTTTTAAAAGTATAATACAAAAAAATTATTTAAACTTAATGACTCACTAAAAATCCCACTTAAAATAACTTAGGAAAAAAAAATTATATATATATAATTAGATATAATCTTTTAAATTCTAATTTATATGTTATTTCAAAATTTGAAATATTATCTTTAATTCAAATTTATCTATAATTATGATAAAGTGCGATGAAGTGAGAAAATTATAACATCACAAAATTGTAAGTTAAATTTAAATTTAAAATTTTCATCTTGTAAAATTAATAAAGAGAAACTGAAACTGTTTTATATTTTTATTTTAATTATTAAAATTAAAATAACATTTTTATTTTAATTAAAATAATATTTGGAAATTTATTTTAAATATAATTTTTTTAAAACAAAATTGCTTTATAAATTAAGAAAATTAATTTCCATAATTTTAAAACAAATATCTGTAATCTCATGGGATTTTCATTTCAAAATATAATTTTGCAAATTTTTTATTTTTTTAAAATTTGCTTTTATTGTGGCGCTGAGATATAGGCGCTTTCACTTCTCCTATTATATATATATATATATATAGATTTGAAAATTTATTTTAAAATATAAATTTTTAAAAAAAAATTGCTTTATAAATTAAGAAAATTATTTTCCATAATTTTAAAACAAATATCTATAATCTCATGGGATTTTCGTTTCAAAATATAATTTTGTAAATTTTTTATTTTTTAAAAATTTGCTTTTATTGTCGCATTGACAAGTAAGCGCTTTCACTTTTCCTATTATATATATAGATTTGGAAATTTATTTTAAATATAATTTTTTTTAAAAAATTGCTTTATAAATTAAGAAAATTAATTTTCATAATTTTAAAACAAATATATGTAATCTCATGAGATTTTCATTTCAAAATATAATTTGTAATTTTTTTATTTTTTAAAAATCTGCTTTTATTGTGGCACTGACACGTATGTGCTTTCATTTCTCCTATTATATATATATAAATATATATTTTTTAGAAATAGATTTCTATTTTTTTAAATTGACAGTTTTTAAGAAAATATTTGTTTTATATTTAAATTTAATTAATCCATTTTTTTGAAATTTAAAAATTGAAAAAAATTATGGTGCTGACATGTGTCACTTTTTGCTTTTCATATTATATAACCTTTGAAAATAAAGAGAAACTGAAACTGCTTTATATTTTAATTTTAATACCTAAAATTAAAATAATATTTGGAAATTTATTTTAAATATAATTTTTTTCAAAAAAAATTGCTTTATAAATTAAGAAAATTAATTTCCATAATTTTAAAACAAATATTTGTAATCTCATGAGATTTTCATTTCAAAATATAATTTTATAAATTTTTTATTTTTTAAAAATCTATTTTTATTGTGGCACTGACATATAGACGCTTTCACTTCTTCTATTATATATATATATATAGATATGTGACAAATTTAAAAATAAATAATTTAATTTTGAATACCCAATTCACTTTACAAACCCACCCCACCCACCCCTTACTAGATCCTAGGAGATGTTTGAATATATGCTTTTGTTCCTTTTTCCAAAATGTTGTTTGGTTATGTATGGCAAGGAAAAACTAATCTACTCACATTTTTTTTTTACTTTTTTAAAGTGAAACATAGGGTCAAACACAGTATACTTTTTTAACCGTGACATACCTTTCTTTCCGCATATCTAAGCTCCATTTAAGGGATCGAATCCTCGA